>AYEL01073468.1:0-62898 GCA_000484575.1 Olivierus martensii | reverse complement strand
TTATTATTATTATTTTTAAATAAGAAAAAATTATTAAAAAAAAAAATGGCATAGCCCGACTTAAACCCACAACGTTAGGCTTAACACGCTGGAGCGCTACCAACTACGCTAGCGCTGCACATGATTCGTTCTGCGCGCTATCAAGCTTTTGATAATATACGCAAATATTAAAATCGCTTTTTCTCGAAGCCATTTGAGAAGCGCGTGCTACGACTCTGTATTTAAACATTTATTTTTAAGTACTATACGTATGTGCAATTTCAGTCAAATCGGGGAGGGGAACGTCTGACCGTCTCCTTGTTAGTGTTATACAATAGTAAAACACATAAAATAGAGTAAATAATATAGTGTATCTCTTACACCTCACCCATTAGGTGAGTGAGATGGGGATCCAATAACAAATTAATCTATTTTACATAATCTTAAATGGGAAAAATTATCTTGCAATTCGACACTAGTTCAGAATGGATTAGTGTCGAATTGCTTATTGTTATAAAATAGTAAAACACACATAATAAAGTAAATAATATAGTGTATCTCTCTCACCTTACCAGTTAGGGGAGTGAGATGGGGATCCGATAACAAATTAATCTATTTCACATAGTCTTATATGGGAAAAATTGTCCTGCAATTCGACAGTTTCTCAATTCGACACTAGTTCGGCAATGGATTAGAGTCGAATTGCAAGGTACCACTGTAAACATCCTAACGCTTGTCGGACGTTCTAGTATTTCCTAGGCCGAACTCGAAATGCCGAACTTTCTTATTCAAAGTCCGGAATTTCTAGTTGCCACTTCGGGTTTTGACTAAGAAAAAACAGTTAAAAGTCTTCATTTATCATGTATTTCCGCACAGAATTCGATATTTGCCAGCAGAAATTTCTTTCTTTAGAAAAGCCAGGATAAATAAATCTCATTTGAGGAAGGCTGCAATCTACACCAGTGGAGGTACGAACATAGGGCTAAATCCGCTTTAAATGCACGAAGCATCCTATATCTAAATTATGTTTGAACAAAAAGAATAACATTTTATGTAATTCTAAATGCCACAAAATCCTACCTTGCAAAATTAAATAAGAGGTACTTAGTTACGATTTTTTTTGTTTTGCATATTTTACGCCCTCTTTCCAATCAGGGAGATTACTAAGGGGCGGGGCCAGTTCCAACCACGGGCTGCACCCACACCCGTGGAGGAAGGCCGGATGGTGAAGGAAGGGGATCACCGGGCCGGGCCCAGTACCCCGAAAAAATCCGGGACCAGATCCGGGTCTTCTAGCGTGGCACGCCAACGCGTTATCACTCGGCCATCCGGCCGCCTACCTACTTACGATTTTTATTTTTGTATTTACAGTAATACCGTGAATACAATAATTGTTAGTTAATTGATTAAAAATTATTATTATAATGAACATTGTACTTTGTATATGCTACAGTAAATACTAGAATTTCTAGTATTTACTGTAGCATATACAGTACAAAAAAAAATTTTCTTCAAACCTTAATGAAAAGACATTTTAAGATATCGGGGCCCTTTGGTATTCCGGGACCCACGCGGCCGCTTATTGCGTCACATGATATTTCTTAGATGACGCTATATTACCTTCTCTGTTTTACGAAAAAAACTCGATTTGAAATCTTTGGTATTCCGGGACCCACGCGGCCGCTTATTGCGTCACATGATATTTCTTAGATGACGCCATATTACCTTCTCTGTTTTACGAAAAAAACTCGATTTGAAATCTATTTATACATCCTTGCAGAGCTCTCAAAGAACAAAATATTTTGCTATTTAAATATGATACTTTTAGTTTACAAGATATTGCGAAAATAAAATTGAAAATGTTCGAATTTTTTAACTCTCAAGTTTTCATCTCTATTACACGGGAAACAGCTGCACCATAACGATTTTTTGATCTGAAAACTATTTCCTACTAAACAATTTTGTAGCTTGCTGTTTTTTGTCTATCATGGTTTAGAAGTTATTGAAAATAACGAAAACACAACGGAAAATGACCAAAATGTGAATTTTTTTGAGAAAAATGATATGATCAAAATCTAATTTTTTCTTGCATATTCGTCGACGATATTATTATATATGCCCTGCAAGTTATAACTTGTTTATACATTTGCCTTAGTTTCAGAGTAGTGTTTCCAAATTCCCGACATTTTGGAACCTTCGGGAATCGAGGAAGGGAAATCGTATTTCCCGAGAATTCTCGAAATAATCTTTATTATTTAATTTTCGTTGATCATCTGTAATAATGGCTATAACAGTAAATATTAACAAACAGAAGGTGAGTTAACCTGGGTTCGTTGCCCCGGCGCAGTCTTTCAGAGGTTTATAACGAAATATATCATTTCAAAGGTTTATACGTTATAACGAACAAATACCGGTATTCAAATCAACTACGTAATTTTAAAGATTCCTTATAAGTTATAAGGAACTTTTAAAATTTTACTTTCTATCTAGCACTTTAATAAAAACCTATTTTTTCTTATTAAGTTTATAAAAGTTGAAAACAGGTTGATAGTTTTGGGCCCCTAGAATTGTGGGCTCTAGGACGCAGCCTATAGATAAATCCAGCATTACCTCTTGGAAATGTTTATCATGGGGTTCGGGTCGTCGAACCCTCTGCAAGTGGGAAGCCTATGGTAGGGCTTGTTTCAAATAGTACTAAGTGACGAAGGGAGCGAAAAATGTTATAAAAAAAATTCTTCCGAGAGCCCTTCCATAAGCTGCGATCATCCTGACTGTGGAGGACAGGAATCAGCGAGCCGGGCCCGGACTCGTGATAAACTTTTTCTCCCCAAGGAATGGGACCCGAAATTTGAACACGGGTCTTCCAGAGTGGAAAGCCGAAGCTTTTCTACGCGATCAATGTCAAACACCATTTGGAAAATCATAACTGTGGTTCTGATAAAATTATATCGATTGTGTATATGTAAAACTATCATCTCATCGAATCTATTGATACAAATTCTTATATAAATTTATAATTCTCAAATACAGTTAGTTTAAAACTATCATCTCATCGAATCTATTGATACAAATTCTTATATAAATTTATAATTCTCACAGTTAGATTTTTTTATCAAATTTTAAAAATTCTCATCATTTGTAACAAAATCACTTATGTAAATATTTATGAATTTTTAATATAATCAGAAATGATTCCAAGAAAAACTGAGCACGGAGCGCCACAAACTATAAATCTGCCACAGAAATATACATGATTAGACTACGCGCGTCCTATCAAATTCTATCACGAGATAAAAATTATAAATGCCTAATTACTAATAATTTAAAGTATCTAATAAATCCGCCTAACTTGATGTTAGATTGGGCAGCCTATAAGAATCTTTTATAAAGCGTGTAATTATGTGGCACTAACATAAAAACCTGTGCCATTAACGAGTTTCTAAAAATTTTATGAGTAATTTTGCCTAATTTGACGTACGTGTAATAGCGAAACTCGAAAACCACCAAATTTTATTGCGAGATTTCTTTTGATACAATATGGATAAAAAATTCAAAATTGCAATTTCTTATACATACGTGAAATTTGACATTAAGTTAACTAAAGAATTCTTTCTAAAACTTGCAATTACGCAGCATTACCATAGAAATTTTGGGAATTCATGTCACTAACTACTGCTTATAAATTTTAAGAATAGACCTGCCTGTCCAGCTTAAAAACTAGTTTGCAAAAATGTACATCAACTGAATATTAATAAATAACGGCACTATTCCATGACTATATCTGTAATGGGATCGACTGTCAAGAGAAGAGTTAAGTTTCAACAGTACACAGCTGAATTCTGGACGAGTTTCTAGCGTTTCAATGAGCATGAGTTGTTTCGTTATTTTCAAATAATATGGGGTCATTGAACATTTCCCAGCTGCAGGATTGAATTCTGGACGAGTTTCTAGCGTTTCAATGAGCATGAGTTGTTTCGTTATTTTCAAATATGGGGTCATTGAACATTTCCCAGCTGCAGGATTTTTTTAGAAAAACTGGCATCTGAAAAACGAATCTGATGTCTAATATAGATATGACAAATGTATTTACAGTAAAACCTCGATTTTACGGACTATAGGGGGCAAGACTAGTCCATAAAATCGGAAAGTCCGTAAAATCGAAGTAAATTTTTTTTATAAACATTAATTAGTACATGTAAATATAATTAAATGTGAGACTTATGCCTAAAAACTGTATTATTTTACATAGAGTATATTTGCCTAAAAACTGTATTATTTTACATAGAGTATTTTAAATTAATTAAATTACCTGTCATTTACATAGAGTATTTTTAAATTAAATTAAATTACCTACATACATGTACAAGTATATTAAATTTAGGTAAGTTGTTAAAATAAAAATGACGCATTATGCAATGAGTGCTTTATTTTACAAATGCTGGATGTAGCTATACTGTAGTAGACAGTTTATGCAAATATTGTATTAATATTAATTTTATTTTTTGGGATGGTGTCCGTAAAATCGAGGTTTTACTGTATATTGAAATCCGAAGACCAGCAAATTCTGAATCATTCGCGTTCAGCACTTTACTACAAATTTCCTTTTCTCCATACAATTACTGAATTTAAGTAATTTTGAAGAATAAATTAATTGTGAAACAAGTTTCAATAGTCAAGACCATAGCAACAAACTTCAAGATTCATTTAGTGATTAAAAATCCGGTATAGTAAGTGTAGATGAACAAACAACATTGTACAAAAGTACTTCATTTGCATCCCCAAAAAACTACATACAATAATTAAAATCAAAATATTTTCCAGCGGAGGCAAATACTTCAGAACTTTTTGATTTTCTTTGTTTTCCAATTGTTCTCTAGTACTTTTCTTCTAAAAGGATTTCTACATATTATGGGTTCATCATAAAAATAGTATTATTATTATTTTTTTTTTTGTTTGAGTTTGGTTATGGGAAGTATGTCAGCTGATTCCGTCAATAGATAATGAGAATATAAACTTTGATAAAAAAAACTGAAAATTCGAATACTACATTGTTCAAGGCATATCGTGAGTAAAATGTTTTGAAATATCTGTTCATATTGAGGTAAAGCTTCTTAAGCTTTTAAGGAATTTTCTTCTCGCAGCAAAGTAAACTGAAATTATTGCATTTTCATACACATTTCTACAAAATGGTTCTTGTTATTACTTAAGATCATATTTTCTTGACCTTTAAATAATGAAGTTATGTGATATTGAGTAATGTTTGGATACATTTAAATATGATTATAAAGTACAATGGTAAGGAATAATTAACTTATGATAGTAAAATTTATTCGAAAAAAAATTATGAATAATTATTAACTAGCAACGAAATAATCATATTACTACTACTTGTTCCTGTGACGCCTGGATATAAAATTTCGGATATATTAGATAAATTTTACGACACGCTGGCAATATTTAATGAGAATTACCTCAAAAATCAAGAGTTTTGTTATAAAAATTATTGGAAGTGTTCCTTTGATGTAGGAAATTTGACATTCTGTACAATTTTATCCGTTTTTCTACGTACGGAATTAATTCTCACTATTCCTTTATATATAAATAGGAAAACAAAGATTCTTAATTTATCCTCAGCATTCAAAAACGTATCAACCTGTTTTTTTTCCTATCTCCATTTTTATTCTATATAGTTAGCATGCTTATGATATGCAACTGAAAAATCTTTTAATGGAACTGTTTTCTATTAATTTTTAATTCTTTGTGTTTTTCTTTCGAATATACCAACTTTCAGAAATATATTGTGCTCTTTATTAGAATCATGTTTCAATGCCAATAAATACTCTTAATAGTTTCTATGTTCATTTTATGCAATTTTTCAATAATGCTGGAAAATTCATGAATAATTGAAAACTTCACAAAATAGTAATTTACATTTGAACTGACAAAAACGACTGGTAAACTTCTGGGGAAGCATTTACACACAAATTTAAATTTTGGATTATTTATCGATCTTAATTCACACAAGATAAATCTATATTAGAATAAAAGTCAATAGTGTTTTATCCAATATTTTCAAAGTTTGTGTAAGGAATAATCTTATTTCCAAAAACTTTAAAAATAGTCAATAAAGACTTTTTTAATAAACTTATGCAATTAACCTTTTTTCTGCAATAATTTATATTATTAAAAATTATATTCAAATCACTACAAATAATAAAATCAAAACTTTATAACATCTATTCTGATGTGGCCACTTATTTTTTCTTCAAATGAGGACACTTGTCAGAGTATCCCAATTGAAATTGTACACCAAAATTTTAATGGAAAATCTAGAGCAATAATTTATTTTGTAAGAGGTTTCTAATTATTTTGTTTAATATCTTAAAAATATCTAATATTTACATTATATTGTTTAAGAAAATTTATAATTTGCAATTGAGAAACTCAAAAGAAAATAACAATTACAGAAAACAAATCAATTTAATTTTTCATATCACAAAATAAAAAAGCAATTTCTATAAATAAATGATACTTTGCTACAATATTAATTCTTAAAAATTAATTTACTTAGTCGCATAGAAAGATAACAAATATGATAGAACATCCCTTGCAACAAACTGTAATTGTCTTAATGACAATAGTTTTCCTTAATCTATGATTTTGCATGTTTCAAAAATTGTACTTTATCATCAAAAATATAAAGTTCTTATAAAATTTTAAATTTGATTTTCATGTTAAATTTTTTGCTGCAACTATTGCAGTGATTATAACAGCTCTAAGGAGAATGAATTTTAATTTCATTGTCAGAAAATATATACTCAAATGCAAGTGCATGAATGTGAATCAATGTAAAATGTAGATTTCAAAAGAAATTTTCCAGACAATTTGGACAATTTTTAATATTATTCTGTTACATAAACATTGTACAAAGTAATTTTATGTCCATTCATCCCTTTTACCTGTAAGCTGTCACAACCTCTGCACATTATACTCCTGCAACACCAGAGGAATAATGAAAGAAACCCAGCAAAAACTATCCTATGGATCTACAACAAATAAATGGGAGGTATAAGCACAGGTGATGTGTCAACACCTTTATAATTATAAAGAAAACAAAAACAAGGCAAAAGCGAAGAGTTGAACAACCCAAGAGTTGTCGAAAGCCATACATTTTCAGTACGGATAAAAACTGGAAGCATTGAGAGAGTGTTATGATCAGTTATTACGTCTATAACCTTCACACTACAGAGGCTGTACCACAGTTCACAGTAGAACATGTATGCAAAGTTCATACAAGTCTCTTCCATGCTCCAATTTGGGCAGACGTGTCTTCCCAAAGATACATGCACAAATAGTTCATCAGGTAAGTTATAACTCAACATTTCTTCCTACTCCCAAGTATACAGGTCTGTCTGTGTGTTGGGATTTCCCTTTTGGGAAAGAAAATTGGAAATAACATACATGTACAAAAAAATTTGATATTAGATTAAATCGGCCACATTCATTGGCATTTCTTCAATCTGAGTGTTATAGAACTGTTCAATATCTCGTAGGGTACGTTTATCATCTTCTGTTACAAAATTGATGGCTACACCTTTACGGCCAAAACGACCTCCACGACCAATCCTGCAATCAAAACCAAAAAACATTTAATTTTTTACTTTATAACAAGAATAATTACTTCTCTTATTAATTTGGAATAATTAATAAGAGAAGTATACAATATAATTACATATAAAAAAATATTTATTTACATTTTTCTACTATACAATTCATTTTACCAGTAATAAAATAACTATACAAACACAATATAAAAATGCCTATTCTGAACTTTTTTCTGCTGTAATCATTTATTAAAAGTTTAACAGATGCTAATTTTAAATATAAACAAAAGTTCAGAATAAAAATAAACAAATCTTTTATTTAATGGATTTAATTTTCTAATCAAAAATATGTGAATCAAAAATTGTAATTTTACTCTTATTTTATATACAGGTAGTCCTTGACTTATGACAATTTGCACTTTTAACGGCCAAAAATTATTACTAAAAATTCTCTCATTAAACTTTGCCGCTTGCATATATGCATATTTACATATATCACATAGCTTTTGTCTACACATCACCATTAGTCAGCAAGCAAAGTCTTATTAGCGTATCTTGTAACTGTCATATCCAGTAAGAGAAATACTACTACTGATGAAAATTTCAATGTAAAAAAAGGCAAAGAAAGCTTTAAGTTTAGCATTTTAAGTTAAACAGAACTTCATTTATGAAAATATTAAAACAGAAAAGAAACAAATCAAGAATGAAAAAGTCCTTGACCTATGTCAGAATCGAGTTACAACAGAGACATTGGAATGGAACCCCGTGGTAAATCAAGGAATACCTGTATTTAATGTATTGTTACATTTTTTTTGTTTAATAAGGACAACTATTCAAAAATTTGCTTAAATTTTTTATATATAAAAGTGAAGAGGTAAATTCCAAAAAGTGAAGAGGTGATATTCCAAAAAATTCAAGTGAAAATATTTAGCATTACGTAAGTGCTTTTTCATCAATATGAAATATTACATATTTTTTATAAATTCTGCAGTATGTTTACAAACTTTAAATACAAGTATTACTATTAAAGTAAAGTTTACAAATAATGATGTAATTAGTATACAAATAATCCTCTACTTATAATGGGGTTTTTTTTTTGTTAGCTTGGTGGCTAAAAAGAATGCCCCTCTCCACTCAAAAAGAGTACTAAGGGAGCTGAAATAGGGGAAGTGAGTAAGGAAAAAAAAATAAAATAAAGTGCAAAGTACCTATTAAACAAGACCTATATGATGACTAAAGCAAGTACCTAAACCTACAGTGTAAGTGAAAGGGAGCTAGGATAACGTTAGTAAAAAGAGAGGTTAAGATGGCAAGATGTTAGTAAGAAATAGTTAGTAAATTAGGAAACTAAATTTAGGGAACATGTGTTAGTAAGAAACCTATAACTATGTTAGTAATACAAAATTTTTTTTTATTTTTTTTTTTATTTATTTATTTTTTATTTTTTAATTTGTAAAAAAATGTTAGTGTATTAGTGTTAGAAAAGTAAAGAAACAACATTCACACAAAGTAAGTTTGAAAGGATAGATGTTAGTATAAGCAACCAAACCTAATGTAAATACTTCTGATATCTCAACATCCACAGGAAAGAAAGTATGGATGTAGACATACCACCGACACACTTCGGCCGCCGGGAAAAACCAATGGAAAAACCCACTGGGAAAAACCAGCAACCGAAGCGCACTGGACGGGGCAGTTTGCCCAGGAAGAAGAAGTCACCCACACGAACACTCACACAATCACATTCACTCAGCCATCCACACTGTTCAAAACCATGTAATAGATACTTATAAATTAGAAACAGTGGTAAATAATTTACAAGGCAATAAGGACAAAAGAAACTCTCTGAAGACTGAAATCACAAGCAGTAGCAACAAGAAACACTTGGAAACAGATGGAAACACAAAAGGTAATCTGGCTGTAACTCAATTTTAAACAGAGAGACCAATATACAACAGGAAACAGCCAGAAACAGCAGGAAACACTAAGAAACAAGCCAGGAACCCGACTTGAGTAAAAGTCATTAAAGTAATAGGTGAAAACATCCTGAAACCTTGATGGAAGGACAAGGGAAACACTACAAAACAAGGAGAAACACAAACGAAAGTCACTATAAACTGATACCAACTCAAATAAAGCAAAGGGACAAAAAGAAACAGTGGGAAACACCAAGAAACACTGTAAAACAACCAAGGACATTATCAACTTGAGTGAAGAAACAGGTGGAAACACCCTAAACGTGATAAAATAACAAGAGGAAGACTGAAAAAGTATGACCTTAGTTTGAAAGCGAAATGTAACAAACTAGCTGTAATGGAAATAAAAAGCCAAAATAAACCTAACAACTAATCCGGTATAGTAGAAAGTAACTAATATCAAAATCTGCGAAATATAACCAACTGTCCACTGTACATAACACTCTCAGGGAAAGTCACAATTATATAATGTATTACACCTGAAGCACCAACAGAACAGAAAATGAACTGAAAAGAAAATAAAGAAACTGAATAATATAGCATATAGAGGGTCAAAGATTGGTACATCAAGAGTGAATAAAGAAACCTCAGCCACCACTCCTCCAATCCTGACTGCTATGGCCATAGCAGCGGAGAATGAGTGGAAAAGAACCAATCAAGCCGTAGGTAACACCAGTTTACCCACAGAAAGAAAAACAAAAATAGGAAATTAAACCGACACAAATAGTCAATTCTTAGACCCAATATGTGTGTAAATGTGTAAGTAGAAAAAACGCTAAATGATACTGTTTGCTGGGCCATATTTTATGGACGCATTAATAAAGCAGCTTTTAGTGAGATTTGCCGTCAGCTGATCCTTAAAGAGCATATGTAGCGGTACAGGCCATGGCATAAGTTGTTCGTGAAAATGTGTAATCAGCTTTCTCCGCCACAAATCAAAGAGGCAACAGTCGTAAACAATGTGCTCTACAGTATCGTCGTCACCACAATTACAATTACATCTAGGAGATGCCAGAATTTTGAACCTGTTCAAATAAAAATTTAACTTCCCATGCTGTGTTAAGAAAGCCATTAATCTGTGATGAAAAACCCCAAGGTTGACATTTAACCGACTATTAAGACTAGGAAAGAATCTATGAGTAAGCTCTCCCTTGTTATCAGTCTCCCATCTAATAGACCAACTGCTCTGTGATCCCCTGCGTAGAAAGCCTTTAACATATGTAACCGGTAGAGTATTATAAAATGTGTCCTTGTTTAAATAAGCAGTGCGTGCCAGTGTGTCAGCTAGCTCATTACCAAATAATGCAGAGTGTCCCTTAACCCAACAGACACGGGTCCCATTTAGGGTTACAGAATTCTGAAAACGCTTAAAAACCTCGAAAGCAAGTTTCATTTTAAGGTTAGGATGCCTAATGTAATCCAACACTACCATCGAATCAGTACAAATAATCACATTGTTTAATTTTTCCACTTCTATAAATTTCAAAGCCTGCAAAACAGCAAGCAACTCCGCCTGAACAATAGTACAATTAGCATTAACACGGAAATCAGAACATTGTAACACTTCCCTGCCTTGGATGACACAGAATGCCGAACCCACTCCATCGTCAGACTTGGAACCATCAGTATAGATATGATACTTATTAGTTTCTCTGTAAGGTATAATGTAATCGACGTGATTGTAAGATGGATGAGGAAGTGATCGGAAGTCAGCCGGAACCTCCACCATAAAAGTCTTACCGTTTATATCAAATCTACCAGAGTCAAGCGTAAAATACAAGTTACATTTCTCTCTTAACAAAAGATCTAGCGGAATCTTACCCGAAAGCAGAATAGCCAAATTCCTAGAAATAAAACGATACTCCTTAATGATCTTAATGCAGATACGACGCTGAAATTTTAAAATAAGTTCCCTGATTTTAACTTTATCAAGAGTATCCCCCAAACCGGGCATGCGTAAGCCAGCTGTGGTACATTCACTCCCTCATACAAGGATTCAATAATGTTCGAACTCAGACCCCAATGAAGTGTTGCAACCATTGTCAATTTGTTTAGCAAAGCCTCCGCTTTGCTGAGAACATGGCGGATATATGGTTCCCAAGACAAACGATTATCGATAATACAATTCAAATACTTAAATTCATTGACATAATTTAAAACAGTTCCACTAAGCCTAATAGTTGGGTACGTAATTTTCTGCTTCCTCGAAATCAACATGAGATTAGTCTAATCAGGATTGAATTTCAATTTATTTTCCTCTCCCCAGTTAGTGATTAAAGAAAGAACCAAATTACCTTTTCTTTCAAGAGACTCAAAGTCATTATCCTCAATGGTCACCAAACAGTCATCGGCAAAACAAACTATATTACAGCCCTGCGGCAACTTTGTGTCAAAAATAGTGTTCATGAGAAAGTTCCAAAAACCTGGACCGCACGCGGATCCCTGCGGACATCCCATGGAAATGACGTGCGTTAATTAAAGTAAGCAGTTTCTTAGTAATTTATTAACGTTTTATAACTACTGTATTTTTTAAAATGGTTGAAAATACTTTGAGATTTATCCCAATTAAGCGGAAATCCACTGTATTTTAGCACCTGTTCTTAAATATTTGTATGAAAAGAGTTTATGTATTGATGAGGACCTCAAAGAAAGGTCGAAAATGTTTTAATAATAATTATTATTTCCTGTTACAAGAGCTGAATAATTGTTAAGAATTATTTAGGCTATTTAATTTACTAAAAGAATTATCATTCTAATTAAAAGCTAATTAGGACTTTTAATTTATTATTAAAATTATTAAAAATGTCGATTAAAATTAAATATTTAAAAATTTTAGCATTGTTTATAAATTTATTTTTTCAATTAAAGTAAGCAGTTTCTTAGTAATTTATTAACGTTTTATAACTACTGTATTTTTTTAAATGGTTGAAAATTATAATACTCAAGTTTATGAGCTTAACCTATGTTTTTTTATGTTGTTGATATTTTGGGGAAATTATTTATAGAAATATTTACTTTTAGATACTGTTAAGTGCTTTTTTCTAACAATAAATAAAATTAATTTGGAAAACTCTTCAATACATTTTAATTTCTAAGGCAGATATCAACTCATGATGACTTTTTTGCTTTGTTTAAATATTTGACCTGTAATCTCTTGAATTTTAAAATTGTGACTTTGTCAGCAAATTTAAATTACTACATAAAATATAATAAAAATAATCTTAATATATTTACTTTCAGATTCTTTGTGGTCTTAATTATATCCACTCTCAGAATTATTTCCATCTAAATTTGAAAACCGATAATGTGCTACTTTCTAAACAATCCAATGCTATTATATTTGATTTTACTTTCCTGCATTTCAAAAAGACAATTCTAAAATACGATCACATTGGTTTGCCTTTCCATTATCAACCTCCAGAGATGTGGCATCCTGAAATTGGTTTGAAACTTGATGGCCAGAAAGTAGATTTATGGAGTTTTGGAATTTTAATAACAGAATTATTACTCGAAGAACCATTTTTAAAAGCCAGACAACAAGTAGAATATAAATCTGATTGGAAAAATATTGTTCCTAGTATATTGGGAAAAATTTTCGATATTGATTATTTCGTAGGTTGTTTAAGGCGCAATTTTCCTCAAAGTAGTATCATGGATAAAGAAGCAGAAAACTTAAACGATTTACTATCTTGGTTATTAAATTATGATCCAAACAAAAGACTTTCAACTCTGAATTGCCTTAATCATCCTTACTTCAATGAAATGAAAACTAATTGGATAACATTTCGACGTTCCAAACATAAAGTATGCAAAGAAAATATTTCAGGTATAGATTAAAACTTTTTATGCCTATTTATTCATTAGTAATTAATTAAATTAATTGTTAATTATAAAAGCAGTAGTAATTATGAAAATAAAAATTCTATAGTCATCAATATTGGAAAATATTAAAAGCATTAACAGATAAATAATAATAATAAGGCGGAGTGGGATAAGTGCAGAGTGATTTTTGCAAAGTTGGACTTTAAACACAAGTATTTTAACCTATCGTATAAATATATAACAATGTCGGCACCAATCGCATTGCGCAGCTATTACCGTTTAATTCATCCTTGTAAATTTTAATTCTGCTACAAAATTGTACAAAATGTCAGCTACTATGCACTTACCCCCGAAACGGGGCAAGAACGTACGTACAAGTTAAAAACGCTTTGAATACACACGCTACTTGGAAAGTGCAGAATTATGATATAAAAGCAGTAGTAATTATGAAAATAAAAATTCTATAGTCATCAATATTGGAAAATAACAGATAAATAATAATAATAAGGCGGAGTGGGATAAGTGCAGAGTGATTTTTGCAAAGTTGGACTTTAAACACAAGTATTTTAACCTATCGTATAAATATATAACAATGTCGGCACCAATCGCATTGCGCAGCTATTACCGTTTAATTCATCCTTGTAAATTTTAATTCTGCTACAAAATTGTACAAAATGTCAGCTACTATGCACTTACCCCCGAAACGGGGCAAGAACGTACGTACAAGTTAAAAACGCTTTGAATACACACGCTACTTGGCAAGTGCAGAATTATGAACAAATCTACTATAATGTTAAAATGCTTTTTACCGCATTAAGATAGGTTGTTTCGTTTTAAAGTTATCTTTTTTTAACGAAACAAGGATTTTTTTCTGAAATGTGAGAGGAAGTATAGTGAAATAAAATAAAAATATAAAGTGATATAAGTACACAAATTAAACAATTTGTGTATATCACCTACTATAATGTTAAAATGCTTTTTACCGCATTAAGATAGATTGTTTCGTTTTAAAGTTATCTTTTTTTAACGGCTTTATTTAAGCACAAGCTCCTTAGATGCACAGTTCAAAAAAAATTGCTGAATTACAGTATTGTAGTTTTTGCTTCGCCATCTGGAACTCTATGCTTTAGTTTTGGTTTTCGATATCTGGGACTTTACGTTTATGCCCGTATATTTTCTTAATTCTAGCGAGTGCTAGTACATCATCATGTCTGGAAAAAGGACAGCTAGTCAGAATTCAACAACTTCCCATATTTGTAAGCGTGCGAAATCGGTGATGGCCCTTTCAGAGAAACTGGAAGTTCTCGATATGTTGCTAGAGGGAAAGAGTTACACTGAAATAGGTAGACTTTTTGGTGTAAATGAATTTACAGTTAGATCGATAAAGATAAAGGAAGATGCAATTACGCATAGCATAAAGGGTGGTACTCCATTATCATTGAAACACACTTCCCAAATAAGAGATAAGAACATAGAGAAAACAGAAAAGGCTCTGTACTTGTGGATAGAAGACCAGAACCAGAAGAATATGCCGATAAGTAAGGCTATAATAAAAGCCAAAGCCATAAAGCTCTATAAATGCTTTGCGGAATCTTCAGGTGATAATCCAAATAAATTTGTTGCAAATAGCGGTTGGTTCGACAAATTCAGGAACCGTTATCGCCTTCACAACATTATACAGTATGTAACATACAACCGGTATGTACTGTACTTTAACTTTTTCTTCATTGTAATAATAATTTTAAATAAATATTAAAAGTAATTATACAGTACTATACATACTATTTATTGTTCCACATTAAGTAGATACACTCCAGCCCCCAACTCCCGTTTTCCCATAGGATCTTAACTTCAACTTTCGCGCCAATTTTCGTGAACGTAACCCCCATGAATGTTGAGGCCCTACTGTGTAACAATTAGATGATAAAAGTCATAATATTAACAGAATTAAAAATAAATAAATAAATAAATTTATTGCAGTGCTCTAATTATGTAGACTACAATCCCAGAGATTCAGTTGCCAATGCTTCAGATGGTTTGGAAAAAAAAAAATATTGCACTTGTTGAAGTGCACTAATCAAATTTGGCCTTGCATATAAAAAAAGGTAGTCTCAAATTTTTTGTGCACTAATCAAAACTGCTTTATTCAAATCTGCACTAATCAAGGGATTCCTGTAATATAATCAGCAATAAATATATATATATTTAAGTCTAACTAATTATTACAATTTTAGGGAAAATTCCAGTGCTTTGGAGCGACCACTTTTTTTGAGTTGCTCTGCTCCGCTCCAGCTCCACTCTGGCATCAAAGTATTTACTCCAGCTCTGCTCAGTGCTCCGCTCCATGCTCCGGTTAAAATATTCTTATAGAAATTACACTAATTTTTTCTTTGATATATAAGTACATATAAAAAAAACTTTTTTGTAAAATATATATATATTTAAGTCTAACTAATTATTACAATTTTAGAGAAAATTCCAGTGCTTTGGAGCGACCACTTTTTTTGAGTTGCTCTGCTCCGCTCCAGCTCCACTCTGGCATCAAAGTATTTACTCCAGCTCTGCTCAGTGCTCCGCTCCATGCTCCGGTTAAAATATTCTTATAGAAATTACACTAATTTTTTCTTTGATATATAAGTACATATAAAAAAAACTTCCAGACAAAAATAAAATAAAACTAATAAAATTTCAGCTCACTTGGGCAGGGAAAGAACAATCCGTAAACGTCAAAAAACAACGGATTCACTAAAGTGCACTTTCAGCTCACCCCAGCCCTCCTCAGTAGTTTGACTTAACCGCTCCAGTTAAGTCAAACTACTGAGGAGGGCTCGGGTGAGCCGAAAGTGCACTTTAGTGAATCATTTGTTTTTGACATTTACGGATTGTTCTTTCCCTGCCCAAGTGAGCTGAAATTTTATTAGTTTTATTTTATTTTTGTCTGGAAATTATGGAGCAGTGTATTAAAGAGGTAGATTAAAAAAAACTTGTTTATTTACGACTAATTTATTTATTATTAAAAAAATTAAAATACAACCTAAAATTTTACAATCAAATAATTATAAAAAAATACAATACAATTTAAATTTTAAATTGTATTGTGTTTTTTGTAAATTATTTTAAATTAAAATAATTTACAAAAAAATACAATATAATATTATTCATTGATTTTAATAAATAAAATAGCAGACAGCAAATCGTCCTTCATTGACTGCCTATTATCACTTAAAATTAATCTTAATCTGGAAAATAGACGCTCAACACTTGCTTGAGAAGTTGGCATGCTTGAAGCACTTCTGCATGCTTTTCTGATGCACTCCAGATAATGGTCAATGGCTTCAAATACAGGGTGACACAAAAAAACAGGAACTTTTTAACAATCCAATAAAACCAAGAGTGATGGAAGAAAAACATTTTATTCATAGTAATTGAAACCTGTATACTTGCCATTTATGAAACATTAATAGAATATATCATTTTTTAAAAATTGTCCTTTAGATGGCATCCTCCTGTTCGAATGCATTCTCAAAATCTGCTGTTGAGATTCCTCACTGATGGCTGCAACATCTCAGCTGGGATACTGTGAATTTCATCCTGAATTCTTTGTTTTAACTCATCCAGAGTTCTTGGTCGAGTCGTGTACACTTTACTCTTGAGATAGCCCCACAAGAAAAAATCACAAACGGACAAATCTGGCGATCTAGGGGGCCATGGAATGTTACCGAATCTTGATATCACACGGTTACCGAACAATTCTCGCACAGCTTCTATTGATTGCCGTGCAGTGTGTGATGTTGCTCCATCCTATTGAAACCAGGTTTCTTGAATGTGGAAAATTGTTCAATTCAGATGTAACGAAAGATTGTAACATCTCCACGTAACAATCGGTATTAACAGTTATTGTGATCCCCTGTTCATTTTCAAAAAAATAAGGTCCAATGATCCCATGTAATGAAACAGCACACCATACTGTCACCTTACTAGCGTGTAAAGGGTGCTCATGAACTTCATTAGGATTTGTGTCTGCCCAGTAACGGTAGTTCTGCTTATTCACGTAACCTGTGAGATGAAAATGGGCCTCATCTGACATCCACAACTTGCTTAGAAATTCAGCGTCATTGTTTATGTGGTCCATGGTTACTAAAATGGCAAAGTGTTTAATTGCTCAAGGTCACTGTCCCGCAGTGCTGCCACCCGCTCGAGGTTGCCACTACGCATTTCAAAAATTCCCGTTTTTTTGTGTCACCTTGTATATTCGCCTTTAATCTCCCCACATCCTCTATTGCATTGCAGTCTTCCTCAGTATGTTTGTCTATTTCATTATCATCTTTATTATGTATAGTGGAAATTCGACAACTGTTTTCTCTTCTATCCAATTGTTTTTCAAAATTATCATTTTCTGAATCTATATTTATTATATTACAGGTTGTCTGTGACAGCTCAATAATTGCTGGCTCTACAGCCAAATCAATTAGTATTTGCTTTTTGATTCTCCGCTGGATATCTGAAAGACCTTCCCTCGCTTTTAGTTTTTCTGCTGCACTTAATAAGATTCTATACTTCACAATAAGAATCAACTTACACTCCAGCAAGAAAATGTGTTTTGAAAAAGCTTTTCTTTCTGCTTTTTCATGGAGGAAGAATTCCTAACGCAACATATCCTCCAAATTCTTCCATACATTTTTCTAGTTTACACTATTCTTTCATAAACATCCCCGAAGTAAGATTGGCAGCTTGAAGGGCAATTGTCAAAATATTTGGTTTTTCTAAAACAGCTCTGATATCTTTTACTTTGTCCCATTCTGGTTTGTTAAGTTCTAGATCTTTTGTCCCAGCTAGCTGCTGCCGGGGTATAAACTAGTCTTTGAAAAAAGAAGACGATCAATCATGTCATATGTAGAACCCCATCTCGTTACTGTATCTAGGGATTGAATTTTACTATACATTTTCAGCAAAACATTACGAATTGTTGGCGTTCATAATTTTGCCACAACCTGTCAAATTTTCCCTAATATTTTCATTATTCATTCATTCTTTAATCCATCCCAAATGGCCAGTTGAAGAGTGTGAATCCCACATCTCATTAGTTGAATTTTCGTATTATTATTAGTCCATGCTGGCAATATTAGGGAAGGATCTTTAACTCACTGTTGCAAAATGTCTACGTTCATTTCTTCGATGTCTTCAGTTTTTTCATCTTCTTTACCTTGGGAAATATTTTCATGATTGCCAAGTTTATTTACAGCACGTCATGTTCGCTGCATTATCTACTTGTTTTTCATCGATTTCAAATTTGTTTAAAGTTTCTTTAATATGATTTTTCACATATAAAGAGTTATGCCTTCCTTCAGTATCGACAATATCCAATGTTTTTATTTCAGTTTCCTCGTTTTTTTCATTCCAAAATTGTACATTGATGACAAGAAAATTTCTATTTCTGCAGATTCATATAGCTTTAAATAGCATAATTTTCCTTTTAAGGTTTGTCTTATATTGATGCAAGCAGAGTGCTTATTACTAAATGATGAACAGCATCATGTCCTGTCTATGCACCAAGCTTCTGAGCCATTTCGCCAGCAATCTTTTGGAATCCTTTGTTTTTTAATGTGAACATAGTGAGTGGTGTCATACTAATACAAGCCATCTCAACAAGTTCCTCATGGAACGTATTACTATCAATTTTTGGTTGATCAGTTTGCATTTATGACATGAAGGTGCAATGGTAAAATTTTTGTGATTACGTTTTCTTCTTGCAGCAGCATTGTCTTGTTGATCCTTCCTTTTAACTAACCCTTCTTAAATTTCAGGATGATTACGCTTCACATGCCGTCAAAGATTGAACTTTTTCGACCCACTAGTTCCACTTGACTTGAAGTTGCATTGTATAGATTCGCCATTTACAATGTGTTTCATCTTGCATGTAACTGACTACTTCTTCCTATTATTGACTTATTTTATGACTTATGCCACTTTCATTCTCACCGGCTCAAATATTAAAAAAATATATATATCAGAGCAGCAGAACAATACAAATTTCTGTGCACCGGCTCCGCTCCTGCTCCGAGTAAAAATCTGTTGCTCCACCTGCTCCATGGGCCTGCTCCAGCTCCGCTCCAATGCCCTGGAATATTCTGCTGTGAGAGAGCCCTTGCTGTCACTTTCCAGCACATACTTGAGAGAGAGTTTTTCATCATTAATTACTAATCCATCTGCATATTTCACATTACTTCCAATTGTTTATATGTCCATTCAACACAATTTTAGAGTTCTATAATCGGTTCACATAGTTTCCACACGGTTCTTTATATTTGTCATCTTCATTGGTCATCACTGTTGTCTGCCATTGCTGTTGGTCATCTTCATTAATTGGCTGTCGTCATTGTCATCCATCATCTCCATCGGTCGCCCCCAACAGGACATGTTATGCTCTCATCATTAAGCTTACATTTTTCATTCTTTGTTCATTTCTCTAGTAAACTATATTTCTTCTTCTCCTCTCTTTGACTCCTATGACTAACTTTGATTCTCCTTCTGACTCTCTCTGACAAAGAAGTGTCTGTTTTAATTTTATTTTTCAACAAGGAACTTTCTCATGGGTTTTAAATCAGGAATTAAGAGAGATTCTCTGTCTGATAGGAATGACAAATTTTTATTGATTTCTATATCAAAATTATTATTTTTCTCTCTCAAAAAATTTTATAATTTTTCTACAAAACAAGGGATTGTAGAATACAGGGGGTTTCTGGAACTCCACAATATTCAATGTAATAAATACAAATACAGTATAATTATAAAATAATGTATAATTCTTTAAGTACAGAGTACCTATTTAATTTACACAAAAACAGGACAATAAATTACAATCCACAGTACACTTAATAAGTTTTCAAAATTACATAACACATTCATTCAAGAATCAAACTTGAAATTCTTATAATAAACTAAGTAAACAAAGGAAATATGAAGCACTAAATACAGGTAGGCCTCGATTAGCGCGAATAATTGGTTCCACGAATTTCTCGCGCTAATCGAAGTATTAACTCTATGGAAAATATGGTAATTGGTTCTTGCTTTGTGAGATTCCGGCCATTAGCTAACTTCACAATGAATAAATCTTAAACAGTTAGTGTTAAGTTTATTGTAAATATTTATTTTCATATTTTACATCATTGTTCATCATCTAAATTAATAACTTACCAGGAATTGCGTCTCATATCATCATCAAACCAACCGCCAAATCAAAACTAAAATAGCGAATCGAAAGCGGAAGTTGAGCGCCGCCTGGCCGCCAATTCTGGGTCGAGAATTGAGTGAATAGGCCGATTTGCAATTAAGCATTGCAACTTTATTGAATCAGTAAATTAGTTCCAGATAGCATTAATAAGCGAAGTTAATGAACCAATGAGAAATTTTTAACAAGTTTTCTATTTGTTTATTAGCAGAATACGACACCAAAAGATAACAAAAACAAATTTTTTTCACAAGTTTTATTTTAAATAAAGAAATCAGATAATAAACAAAAGAAAATAAATAATATCGGTAGTACAGCAATATAATAGGCAAATAAATTTGTAAAAATATCTTTATTTAAAAAAATTTAACAAAGAATGCTTTTATGTCGCTCAATCACATCCATTTTTTGCTGTAGCGTAATCACTTCTCTTTTTTTCGTTTCCTGTTTTATCATCAAAAGTGTTCTTCCTTTTATCCATTTCGATACTTTTTAAAAGAGAAAATTCTGTACTCTACTGTATGTATACGATAGCAAAGCTAAATAATAGTACAGTAATGTTAAACAGTTAACGGCAAAAAGCCCATCTTTCTGATGTTTCACCCCTTCAAAATCGTGTGACCGTTCTTGGACTGCTCCTCGTTCGGTTTTACTAACTGAAAATTAACGGTAATTTGTTAATTGACATCATAAAAGGAGCTTTGTTAGTAAGACTGATCTGTGTTTACAACTCGCGCTAATCGAGGCCTATCTGTACTAACACTTGCTTAAAAAATTTGCCTTTATTCTGTGCTGATGTTAGCATCCCCTCCTGGGATTCCCCAGATACACTTAACTTCTTTGCTGTAAAACACAGCTTGTAATATGTAGAGTGAGTGCCCTGGACACACACATTCTTCTTATCAATCATCATATATTTTTACAGGTTTAGGTGTATAAAATATGAAATTTATAATGTATTAATTTCTGATATATCTGGAATCAAAATTATAAGTGCATATTAAAATATTTAGGTGCTTATAGTTTTATTTATCTAAAAAATATTTTTTCATTTTTAGTATATTTTACAGAAAATCAAAAAAATTTTATACAAATATTTTTATAAATCTTAATTTCATCCTTTCTAATTTTGCACTCTTAGAATTCATGCATGTGGAGCAGTTTGTTCCAAGTGCTCTGTGGTAGTTATGCCCCTGATCTATACAAGTATAAATGAGTGCACTATTATCCAAGGTGTAGTTCCTGATTATTGATAGAACTCTCCCAAAAGAATACTATCTATTCTGCTCAAGATCATCCCTTGAAGAAATTTGACTTTATTGGTCATCATTTTGAAGTCTGGATAACTTTCCTTGATATAATGGTCATCTGAAGGGGGGAAGTCAAAGTTTTCTGTATATAAATCTGGCTGAGAGCATAGAATCTTTTTTGCAAGTCTTATCATTCTCAGAAAGGGGATAGAAACAGCAAATCTGGCCTGTCAGCTCAAACCTCTGGTTTGTCAGCACCAGAGGTATTAGCAGGAGAGTCATAGTGATCTGCTTAAGTCTTTTGATACATTTGACTTGAGAGTTGTGCTTTGTACAGGCAAGGAAATCAAACCAAAATGAAGAGAGCAAACTAATCATAATCTTCATTTTACTAGGGGATTTACGCAATTCAAATAATTCTAAACTTGATTTCTGATGGTGGCACCGTAGCGTAATTTTAAAATAATTATAATTTGGCAGTTAATTCAAAAATAAACCACTGGGGGAAGTTTGGCTAGTTTAGAATTATTTATATGAAGAGAGCAGTTAGTTTAATTGAATTTTCAATTGTAATATCAAAAGAATATAACAAAGGAAATTTTATTAACTATACAGCTGTATTTACAAAAGAGGAAAATTTATCATATTCTAGAACAGCATATCCCAAACTTTTTCAATGACAGAACATTTTACATATCCTGAAATTTTTTCGGAATACCTTGGTTATTTTATAGTATAGGTAGATATTAATAAAAAATAAATTAGGCAAGTAAATATAAGAGTTAAGAAAACAAAACATACATGTGTTATCAAATTGTAATTATGTAAAATAAAATACATGAAAATAGCAAATTAAACTAACGACTTTAGTTTCAACTTAGCACAGCATTTATAAGGCTTATATTAATTTTCATAATTTTTTACAGAACACTTATTGACCTTCCATGGAACACCAGTATACCGCAGAACATAGTTTGGGAAATGCTGTTCTAGAATATTGCCATCAACATTTATATCATAAAAATATTTCAACTCTCTATTAGTCAAGGAAAGAAAGATTGAATAGCTGAAAGTTACATTACCAAAATTTTGTAGAATATCTGAATGATCCTAGAGTAAAAATGAAATTTGTATCTGAATTCCATTAAACGAGAATTTCAAAATCATCTCTTCAGATGATGAGTGGTGATGCATCGTGGAGGTTAATTTTGTGACTGACATAAAAGAACAGCACAACACTGTTACACAATGCTTCATGCTGTATTATCTTTGACAGTTCCTTTTAAAGACTTTCAGGATTTAATATATTTGGTTCAACTTATGATTGGGTCCAAATTTCTATTTGGAAGTTCAAATCTCTCCTCTTGCTCCATCATTGGGTCCTAGTCAAAAATTTAAAAATTCTCCCTGAGGACATCGGATTGAATACTTTTAAACAATTTGTGCAAATTTTGAATGGATTTATCCATAAACTCTCTTTCTCTCTGTCTATGGTGATGTAAATCCCTCTAATATTCAGCAATTATTACCTTCTGGTTTTTATGATAGATCCTCTACTGCAGAACATTTTAAAAAAGCAAATGCAATTGCATTTAACATCTGGGATTCATCTGTTGACAATTCCAGCCTAAATTTTAGTTCTGTTGTTGTCCTTGCTCAATTACTGAGTAACTTGCTTATCAATTTACAACTTAGGCTGGATTTGCACTGACCTTGCGACTGATTGTGACCACAACAGCGATCATTGCTATACAAACAATCGATTGCTTCACAACGCTTTACTGCGACCATGACAATATTCAACTTGCTGAATATTATCGTGGTCACAGTGAGTATATCATTACGATAGCCAATACAAAGGAGCCATTTGGCCATCTTTTACAAACTGTATGCTACATCAGTTCTTATTGGCTATTGTTTACACAGTTGCTATTGGTTGATTCGAAAAATCGTGAAGCTGGTTGTGATCAATGTGCATGTTCTGTTGGAAGCTGTCATTTGTGGTCATAGTCATAGTCGTGATCGCAGGCCAGTGTGAATCCAACCTTAGGCTTATCAGAAAACTGACTTGTGTACATCATTTACCTTAAGCAAAGTTGCATTTCAAGAGATAACTGTAATAAAACATACCACCAGTAATCCATCGCTACGGTCTCTGAATATATTGTCCTAAACACCACGTGCGTGTTACCACGTGATGTTTAGGACGTTACCACGTGCTCATCCGGCTGCCTAACAACTGTCGTTGGAATTAATATAATTTATGTGCTCGACCAGTGGTCACCGAACCGTTGGTCGAAAGTTAAATTCGTGAATACGGCCGTAAGAAACGGAGCCAGTTCCAACAATAGGCTGCACCTAAACATGTGGAGGGGAACCGGTTGGTGAAGGACAAGGATCACCGGGCCGCACCAGAAACCCCGAATAAGCTTTTCAGGAGATGCCGGATCCGAGTCCTTCTGCGTGACACGCCTACACGTTACCACGTGCTCATCCGGCTGCCTAACAACTGTCGTTGGAATTAATATAATTTATGTGCGGCCCGAGACAATTTTTTCCTTCAAATGCAGCCCAAGGAAGCCAAAAGGTTGGATACCCCTGTAATAAAACATACCACCAGTAATCCATCGCTACGGTCTCTGAATATATTGTCCTAAACACCACGTGCGTGTTACCACGTGATGTTTAGGACGTTACCACGTGCTCATCCGGCTGCCTAACAACTGTCGTTGGAATTAATATAATTTATGTGCGGCCCGAGACAATTTTTTCCTTCAAATGCAGCCCAAGGAAGCCAAAAGGTTGGATACCCCTGTAATAAAACATACCACCAGTAATCCATCGCTACGGTCTCTGAATATATTGTCCTAAACACCACGTGCGTGTTACCACGTGATGTTTAGGACGTTACCACGTGCTCATCCGGCTGCCTAACAACTGTCGTTGGAATTAATATAATTTATGTGCGGCCCGAGACAATTTTTTCCTTCAAATGCAGCCCAAGGAAGCCAAAAGGTTGGATACCCCTGTAATAAAACATACCACCAGTAATCCATCGCTACGGTCTCTGAATATATTGTCCTAAACACCACGTGCGTGTTACCACGTGATGTTTAGGACGTTACCACGTGCTCATCCGGCTGCCTAACAACTGTCGTTGGAATTAATATAATTTATGTGCGGCCCGAGACAATTTTTTCCTTCAAATGCAGCCCAAGGAAGCCAAAAGGTTGGTTACCCCTGTAATAAAGCATACCACCAGTAATCCATCGCTACGGTCTCTGAATATATTGTCCTAAAGGTACAGTTATGTAGAAAAATAACATTGCACTTTATATAAAGGAAATCTTCAGACATAAAACTATCTACAGTAAGACCCGCTTAACGCTGTTTCAATATAACGCAGTTTTTTCGAATTCTATATTTTTTATTGATTCATTTTGGTGGTGTTTTTCAAACCGTTATACTCAGATAAATTCGAAATCTCACTAATTTGTTGCTTCGATACTGCTATGCCGTCTCCCCATGAATTTGATATCAGTTCAGTGTTTGACATACGAAAGTCTGCTGCGGTCATAGTTCACATTTATGATTGTTATCAACGTTATTTTGCAGTTAAAGTTTAGCTGCTATTACTGAAATTATGGATCAGTTTATACAAAATGACCTAAATTTTGATAAATGTTCAAATGCGAGACGTAGTGTCGTGGATGCGATGTCTTACTATCGACAGTTGTTGTTGAACGAAAGAGAAAAAGTCAAATTATTTACTCGAATATTTTTGATTTTCACGAATGATTTATGAATACAAATCATATTAGCAATATAAAAATGTCTATAATTAATGTAATACAATAGTAATAATATAGGTTACAAAAAACGTACGTATATTTTTTATTCACTGTCCCGTTTTACCTATTTCTATTATTTACGTGTTAAGATGACCTCGTTTAACGCTGTTTCGTTTAGCGCTTCATTTCTTTGGAAGGTATCCCCCGCGTTAAACGGGGTCTTACTGTATATATTTTTCTAACATTTCTCAATCATACTACAGGCTGTGGGAGATGAGAAAATGCAAATTTTAGATATCCACATAGGATCGCCAGGTAGTATGCACGATGCAAGAGTTCTCCGTATAAGTAGCCTGTTTTCAACGATGAAATCCCTCTCTATTCCAACACACTTGCATATTCTGAGTGATTCTGCGTATCCTCTAAGCATGTGGCTTTTGACTCCTTTTAGAGATAATGGACATCTTACAAATAACCAAAGACGTTACAACATAGTTCACAGCAAAGCAAGATGTGTAATAGAATATGCTATTGCTCAGTTAAAAGGAAAATTTAGAAGACTTAAATATTTAGATATGTCGAATATGGAATGCATTGTAAATGTAATTTTAGCAAGTTGCGTTTTGCATAATTTCATCCTTCGAATAGATAAAAAGGAATGTGAAGGAATAATTCAAGAAAATCAAATTGAGAGCACTTATAATGACTCTGTAGAGAATATTGATGTTAATATTTCTCTCCTGCTGCTGTAACAAAAAGATATAATATTTCACTATTAATTTAATAATGGTTGTAAAAATGCATTAAAACAATTAATCCTCTTTACTCATATTTGTATAATAATAAAATATTAATAATTTTTGGAATTTATATTGTAATATAATATACCAAACAAATAACATTTTGTAGATATAATTATTTTTAATAAAACATATACAGAAAGTTTGCATTATTCTTGATCTTTTAGGAATTGTAATACATTTTTAATAACTCATTTCTTTCTCTCACCACTGCTATTAATTCATTGTGCATCCTTTTGTTATCTTCTTCCATTTCTTCTTGTAGTTTTAAAATATTATTTAAAATTGAAAAAGATTCCTTTTTTTCATTTTGTTACTTTTTTTTGGTGGTTCAATAGGTAAGTTATCAGTGATCATTTCAGTGGATTCTGTAAAAAAATTATGCCTATTTTAGAGAGAAATTATTATTATTTTTTAATAGAAATTAAAGAACATAAATGTAGGCCTATGTTAAATATAAAAAAATAGACCAAAGAATTGTGTTTAAGTGGATGTGGAACTTTGTGAAAAAAAAATATTATTTTATGTTAATTTTGATAAAATACATAAGTTAAATATAATATTGAGAAAATAAATGAAAAATACTTTGAAAACTTTTAATTGAAAATTATTTTATACCAAGTGCAAACATTAATGTTGCATAGGCTGTCATCATAGCTTCAACCATTTTGTGCCATATGGCTAACTATGAATAACTATGGCATAAAAGGGTAAGAAGCTATGATGAATATGTGTGCAAATGTTAATGCTTGAGTGTGGGTGTAAAACAGTCATGATACAGATAGTCAAAAAGTTTCAAAATTATTTTTGACTCTTCCAAACTTTCATCAAAAAAAGAAAATCGTAGCATTAGTTTGAAAATTTTTGTTGCTGATCTGCAATGTTAGGATCATTTATATCTATATTATTATTTATTTTTGAATACAGGTAATCCCCGACTTATGTAGATCTGACCAGTGGCGTAGCTGACGGTCAGCAGATCCCACGGTGCGGGGAGCCCCAACTCACCCTGAAAAAACCTCTAAAACCTAAACAATCAATCCCCAATAACCTCAATTTTAACGCAGAACAATTAAACCTATTTAACGCAGGGCATCGGCGTTCCTTACTTGGAACTCTAAAACTTAGCGCTAATTTACAATTTATGTATTATTTTCACATACATTTTCTGTATTTCCAGGTGCAGCGATCGTTTGATTAAAATGCTACAGTACGTCTAATGTAGTGCTCTTGAAAGTGGCAAGCTACCACAAGCTAAGCTATATACATCTATACTACACAAGTTTAAATTATATACATAGCACAAGTAAATCAAATTATGCATATCATTTTTAGAATGTAATCATATGTTTTAATGATGATTTTAAAATTTTACATAGTTCGACCAAAGAAAAAAATATTAGATTTATTAGAAAGAGTAGAAATCAATAAATTAAAGAGAGGTCGTTTACTTAATTGTCAGAAGCTCGACCAAAGAAAAAAATATTAGATTTATTAGAAACAGTAGAAATCAATAAATTAAAGAGAGGTCGTTTACTTAATTGTCAATTAAAAAGAGTCAAATTAAAGAGGGGGCCCCATCGACATTTTTGCGGGGATCTCTCAGTTTTCAGCTACGCCATTGGATCTGACATGTATAAATTCATAGTTATGTAGGATTATTTTTAAGTAATAACTGAGCCTGAATGCAGATCCCTTCAGAAAAACTGGAGGTATGGGACTTGGAATTGAACTGGATTCTCCAAGATTATTAGCTGCTTTATTACATGATTTATGTGATTATTATTTAATATAACTATTTACATCATTGTGACTGTATAATTTATGTTCCAACATACAACAATATATTTTGACATGTAGTATTTTGCAGAACAATCCACTTATGTAACTTGAGGACTGCCTGTACTTCTCTATTTTAATATTTTATTTTGGAATGGTTATGATTTTATAGTAATGCTATATTTTAATTTATAGTGTAACTCCAAGCCCAGTAACAACACCTCAGTCACTCCAAGAAATATATAAAGGACTTGGTTCACAAGGTTTCACTTGGATTGGTCCAAGTCAGCGGCAGTTTTGTCTTAAAACTGGATCAACAGTTCATGTTCCATTGCAAGCATGTTTTTCAGCACCAGGCACTTATCTAATGGGAAATATTCATATCTCTTCAGGATTGGAAAAACATGGTGCTAAAATATGGCAGCAATGTATGCCACCATGTCTCATAATAATTAGTGATGATAAATGAAAATATGAATTGATAGATTTGTACAGTGATATATATAGATTTAACTGTTTTCCATTCATCAAACAACCAGATATTATGGACCAAAAGAAATCATCATCAGAAAAGAATTTGCATTATTTTATTTAATGCTTTAATTCTCAAATTCATTTATTATGATTAAATACCTTATGTAAAATTCAGATGTTCATCTATATATAAATTGTAATTATAATAAAATGTTATATCAAAACTGCATTGAATTAAAACATGAATGTCAATATTATTTTTGTCATGAAACATGTTTATATGATAGTGCCAGTTGTTAAATCTTTTAAAAATTATTGAAAAATAATAAAATATATATATATTATAGAACTTGTTATTGTTATAAAGTTTCCAATTAATTAATAATATAAGTTATAAATATTTTTTTATGTTTGAAAACTATATATCGGCAAAGTTTAGTTTGTATGATTTATTATACTCTGAGAATTTCTATTGGCATGAAATCATAAAAATGTTAAAACATTTAAATAATATTTAATACATAATCTATTAGTTGTAATAACTGAATTAATTTGAGAATTGTTGTTGAAATGAATGAATGAAAAATCATTAATACTGAATATTTTTAAATAAAAATTTGCATGATGTAATGTGTGTAATTTTTTATAATCAAAGCACTTATCTAGTAATGTCTCATAATTATTAAGGCTTGATTGAGTATTATTAGGATTGTAGGTACTCATGATGAATAATTAAAAATTTATAAATTATACAATGATAAAAATTATTATACAGGCACTCCTCTAATTCTAATTATGAACATTTGTACTTATGAATGTGAAATTTCTTTTTCAATTTTCACAAAATTTCAAAAACTCTTCAATAGTTTTAAACAATATAATAGCAGAATGTTCTAGCAATCAATGTAACATAGAATTATACAGTTAATATATTACAGTATTATTTCAAGATGACAGCAATTACACAAAAAAATCCTCTCTTTATATTCAGAACTTTTCATTAAAATCTGTGAAAAAAGAAACTTTTTATTGGTCCAATTGTGAAATATATTACAAAATACAGTATATAAAGTTATTTCAGTATATTTGGAGTCAAAATAACAGCAATATCTGAGTTACAACCTGATCTACAAACAAAACTTAACTATAAATTATGTTCATAATTAGTGCAAATACAGGAGCTTCTCTGTCATGTATTGCATCAATACTATTATAAAAATTATTAAGTTTTTCCACAAAAAATGATATGTTATTTGTCAGTTACCGTTATTGTTAGATTGTTTTGTAGTTAATTAGATTTAAGTTAGAACTTAAGTAATGACCTGAGCTCAGGCAGAACTCTGGAATTTGCAGAGTTGTTAACCGTTAGGCTTAGTTATAATTAATAGTATTGTATTCGTTCTAATACGCGACTTTGCAGTATCAAGTATACTGAAAACGTTTTTGGATCTAATTAAAGCATATAGTTTGATAACCTACTGCTAAATGTGCTGTTTTGGTTTTAAAAACTTAATTAATGAAATAAAATTAAAAAAAATTGACAATATACTTTAATAATTTCTTACATTTTTTCATCTTGAACTATGATGTCAATTTATTTTTCTTCTTACATTTATTTCATTAATTAAATATGTTTCTTTTATGATCTTTAGAAAATTACTACTGTAAAATGTGTAATTTTCTTAAATGCAGTGTTTTTGGGTCTATATTTATAAGAACTTTTACTATTATTTTGATGCAAGAAATTCATAATTTGATTTTGTCCTATTCATTATAAAATACCTTGTATATGACTATTTTCAGTCTATCCTTCAAATAAATAATATTTACTTAATATAGTATGGTACTATATAATCATATTAGTATTAAAGATTAGTGTTAGATCACATTTATATAAATGACTCAGTTGACTATAACTCACCAAATTAAATAAAATTTTGCAAGATAGTAGAAGTCTTAGATGTAGATTAAAGATTAGTATTAAATTATATTTACAGAAGGGAGCCAGTCATTAATCACATTTTCCCTGTTAGATTCAAACATATGATATGATATCATATAATTCAACAATTTAATGAATTTTGGCTGAAGAAACTTTTTTTGCCCACAAAAAGTATATAACTATGCAATTTGACAAGAGACCAGTTTTCGAAGCAAGTTACAGTTTAAACTGTAACTTGCTTCGAAAACATTTTATATAACTATGCAATTTGACAAGAGACCAGTTTTCGAAGCAAGTTACAGTTTAAACTGTCACTACATGCTTCTTTGCAATGCATCGTGCTAATGAAAACATCAAGCATTTAAGCTTTTAATTACATTGTCATGCTAATTAATAGGATGAGTAATCTTTTTTCTAATATCAACTCTTATATAAAAAATAATATTCTAATTTATCAAACTGAATAATGCTTGAATTAATTAATTAACAAGATACAATTTCAATTTTTTATTTCAATTAAACATCAAAAGAAAACTAATATATGTAGTCCTTGACTTATGATGGGATTCAGTTCAAAAGGTGCCATTGTAAGTTGGAGTGATCATGAGTCAGAAATACCCAAAATTTATGGATTGTCACTACTATCAATATTTATTATTGCATTCTTATTTATCAAAATAAATTTAACAGACACAAAAATACTAGAATTAAACATAAAAAGAATGATTTTGTATATCAGACCATTTGGTCGGGTGACTCACTCTTTGTCAATTGCATCGACAAACCATAGAATTTATCAATGATATTGCTGTCATAAGTATTAGTAGTCATAAATCAAGATTTACCTGTAGAATATTTTTAACAAATATTAATTTAATTTTGATATTTAAATATGATTTTAATTCACATGTTCTGATAACAGATTTATCAAAACTTGAAAACAATTAGTAAAGTTTTTTAATAGTCTGAAATAATAGCACAAGTTTTAAAGGATAAAATTAAAATTAATTTTATATTAATATAGATAATATGAAAAATTTTACCTTGCAAGTACCAATAGATGATGCAAATCATCTCCTGTCATTAAACTATCAGCTTTTCTCATATTTACAAAATCTTCCTGAATTATCTGAAATTATAAATAAGTGATATAATCTTAATAAACTAATTTAATTTGAGCAAAACTTATTCAAAACTGAAGTAAAAATTTACTGATTTATAGTCATTCTCCAAATTCTATAATTTTATAAAATCTAAGGCCAGCCACAAACTAGTTGATGGGATTGATAGTGATCTGACGCAGATGCAATTTCTCTAGCCATATGACCATTTCATAAGACATTGGTAGCTGCGATCCTGGCAAAGTTTTAAATCGATATCACACATGACATTGTTTTCACAGCCGATCAACATTTCTCGAACATTTGTTTACCCCTTGATTTAGCCATCGAGGTGACATATTCAATTAAATTTAATAGAGTATTTCTATTAAAATATTCTGGATTCTTTGATACCAAATACCTTGTGATCTAGAAGAAACACAGTATCTGTATAAATATCTAATCTGAGATTTGCTGTTTAAATAAATAACTAAAATAGCTGTTATTTACCTCTGAAAATCTAAAAGAAAACTTTAGTCTTCAACAGTCCAATAAACTGAACTTATATCAATACTTTCCATAATTTCAATTTTAACTTAATCTAAAAGCACGTGTACTGAATAATGATATTCAAATACACATGCTCAACTTTCTAAAGTTTTCATTGCACATGTCCCATCGCACCAAATATCAAACATGTTTGATGTTCGGGATATCGCACGCTCCGCCTTTTTTCGTTGGAGGTGTTGATGTCGCTGCAACAAGTATGCAATGACAAGTTGTACGTATGATTTTGGTACAATATCAAATGTGATCGGATTGCTGCAATATCGACTAGTTTGTGGCCAGCCTAAGCTATTGTTATTAGCAATTAAAAATGATAATTAAAAATTTCATTATTTATCTAAACAATACTAATTTCAGAAACATATTATTTAGAATACAATAGGTCATTAGAATTGAAAGATGACAAGTGGAGAAAACTTTCCAAAAGGACTGCACTTCTGTCTAATGCAGATTTTGATAAAATTAACAATAAAATTATATTATTTATCCACATGCAATACCTAAATCGGTGCATCCCACCATTTTGAAAGCCAATATAGTTTTGGAATGAATCTTTCATACAAAAGAATTGTTGATTCATATTTTAATCATCAATCAGTGGGTGAAAATCTTAAATTCTCTAATGCAAGGGTCGGCAACCATTTTTTAATAAGAGGGCATATTTCAGAAATGTGGGAGTTTGGCAGGCACCATAGCACACAGTGGCTGGATAGAGTATAAGAGGATAGACAGAAAATAGTTCACTACATGCAGCATAAGATGTCTCTAGTACTCAAAAATTGATCTATCTAGTCATCCAGTATTATATAGATATTGCCAAGATTCAATTTTCATCAAAATTTAATTGTAGAATTCGTACAATTATTAAAATGGCGAAAATAAAATAAAAGTGCGCAACTGTAAAGAATTTTTACTAAAATTATTCATTATCGCTGTTCAAATATCTAAAATTTAGATTTCAGATATTTGAACGGCAGGCACTTAAAAATTGCTGTGTTGGCACCACGTTGCCAACCCCTGCTCTAATGTATAGTTTTTTGGAATGAATCTTTAGCACAAAGGAATTGCTGATTCACACTTTTAATCATCAGTCGTCGAGAAAGCAAATCTTCAATTTCAATACTGTGGAGGTCCGAGAGCCAGGGCCCACTGGAGAATATCACTTCTTACCCGATTGTAATTTAGCGGAGTTGACAATTTTATCGTCAACATCGGGTGAGTCCGACTTTCTTCCAGCCGGTCCCGGATACTCCGATCTCCACTATCTCCCGAAAGAATAATAAACACGCTAGATTCGAACTGTACAAGAACTTCAGTGTTGTGCAGGTGTTTGGAGGGGTTATATAAAATTATGTGACAGAGGTTGCAGTGGCAACTTTCCGGGAAAAAGGGAAAAACATGTTTATTTACTTTTATCAAGAGGGTGAGACTGGGAAAAATCCAGACAAAGAAGGCAGTTGGTTCCAGCCCGCAAGAGAGAGCAGTTGGTTCCAGCCCGCCGTGGAAAGCAGTTGATTCCATCAAACTGCGGACTTTTGCTTAATCATAGAGTCAGAATAGCCGACGCTTCTGACATCCTCGTTCGACTGCTGACGTCCGTGAGAAGAATCTGTCCTCTGCCGACCACAAGTTCATCCTCTTCCCAGTGGTCTCACATCTCCAACCAACACACCGACCACGTTACGACGAGCTCACTGATCACCGAATCCCGAGAACGTCCTACAAACCTGTCCAGTGTGCATCGTCCTGTTAAGAACAACTCTGTGGAGGAATTCCTATTTAATCCAAGGTATTTGTCCTCCGACTTAAATTTTCGGACTTGTTTTGTACAAATCTCTCTCTCTAATAAAGGAAGATGTTTGTTCTCACAAACGTTGTCATCGAGTCCGTCCATGAGTCCTAAATCTCGTTACTCATCCTTATCTACGCCATATGCCGCTGAAAGGCTATCCGCCTGTTCAGAACCGCTTGTTCTTATCTTGCGGGCTCAGCGGGCCTCACAATACTTTAATTTCACCTTTTGAAAAAATCATACATTAAAGAATTAAAGATAAGTCTCCCACAGACTGATGATTAAAACACGAATTGGCAGTTCCATTCTGTTAAAGATTCATTCCAAAAACTATATATTGGATTTCAAAACAAGTTTTCAAAATGGCAGTGCATACTGGTTTAGATACAGTATGTGGAGAAATATAATTTCATCATTCATTTTCTCAAAGTCTGCACTAGATACTGTTTCTATCACAAGAATAGCTCCCGCCAAGAAGTCTGTGCATATCTGTTGCTGTGAAACAAGACTCACTCCATTTTCGACGGGAAAGCCAGAAAGAAAGGCGTCCATTTTGGCTTACTGACGCCTTGATGGCGGCCAGAAGAAAGGCATCCATTTTGGCTTACTGAACGCCTCGATGGCGTGTTGGCGATTATTATTATCATCATTTTCTTTTTGTAATTACTTAAATCGTTCATCAAATAAAAGAAAGCTGTTTCATATATTAATTATAAGCTAATATTTATATTTTACAAATGAAAATAAATATGAATCCTCACATGCTTAACCCCCATTCAAAATGGACAGGTCTTGTTGCTATAGCAAATGCCACAGGCAAATAACGAGGGTGGCGGTTTATAGAGGGGCGGCTTAAAGAGGTTTGACTGTAGATGATTTTTTAATTCATGGTAAAACTCTAAAAGAACACAATAATAATTTAATTAATCTCGCAATTATTATTATAATTACGAGATGGCGCTGGCTATAGTTCGGGTTGTTTCCAATCATTAAATTGTTCCGTTGTGTTTCAAGGGCTGGATTTTGGCTGGTGTATTTGGATTTGTTTGAGTGGGTTCCCTTGGTGCTTATATTGTAAAGTCTAAAATTTAATTAATCTTCTTAAATGACTAAATGAAATAGGAATAACTGTAAATGCAAGCAAATGTAAAATTTCCCAGCAATCCATAGAATTTATGGGATACGAAATTAGCAGAGAGAGAGTAAAACCATTAAAAAAGCAGGGTAGAAGCTATTAGAAATTTTAGACAATTGAAAACAAAAACAGAATTAAGCAGCTTCTTGGGACTAGTTGGGTTCTGTAGCAAATTTATCCCCAAATATTCTACATTGACTGCACCACTTAGGTGGCTGATAAAAAAGAATACACTATTTAAATGGCTAAAGGAACATGACATAGCATTTGAAAATGTGAAAAAAGCTTTAATGGGATCCAAAGCGTTAGGCTTTTATGACCCTGTTTCCAAGTCAACAATAATAGCTGACGCAAGCCCATATAGTCTCGGTGCTATACTCTCAGCTACAGAAAAATAAATATAAAATAATTGAATACACTAGCAGGACGTTAAGTGAAACAGAACAAAAGTACAGCCAAATAGAAAAAGAAGCACTAAGTTTAGTGTGGGCTTGCGAAAGATTTCACTTATATGTGTATGGCTCTGATTTTAATATAATAACAGATCATAAACTGTTATAATTTATTTTCTCTCCCAGATCCAAACCATGTGCAAGAATAGAAAGATGGGTAACGAGACTAATTGGATACTGTTTTAAAATGATTTATGAACAAGGAAAGAAAAACATCACTGACCCACTTTCAAGGTTGAGTATCAGTGGAAGCTGCATAGCAGAAGAGAATACAAAATGTAATTCTGACGACCAACATGTAAAATGGGTAGCTAGAGTAGCAATACCATATTCAATGAATTTGGAAGAGATTAGAGAAAAATATAATGACAGTGATATGAAAGAACTCAAGGAAGCAATCCAACAAAATAAATGGCCAATGAAATTCTGAAGATATGAGATAATAAAAACAGAGATGTGCATAATTGATGATATAGTTCTAAGAGGTGACAAGGATATTAATTCTGCCAGCACTTTGCATTAGAGTTTTAAAATTAGTACATGAATGACATTAGGGAATTGTAAAAATGAAACAAAGATTACATAACAAGGTATGGTGGTTTGGATTAGAAAAAAATGTGGAAAAATTCTGCAAATCTTGTTATGGATGTCAATTAGTAGGTGTAACAGACCACCTGAACCACTAAATATGACAAGAATACCAGACTCCCCATGGAAAACAGTGGCAATTGACTTTTTAGGGCCATTGTAAGGAGCAACATATATATTTTTAGTATTTGATTACTATAGCAGATTTTATGAGGCAAGAATTATGAAATCTATTACAACGGAAAGAACAATCGAGGAACTGGATGAGATATCTGCTCATTTCAGTCTGCCCAAGGAATGGTAGCAGACAATGGCACACAATTTGTAAGTGTTGAGTTTAGAGATTTCTGTATAAGAAACGGCATCACACTACACGTGAACACACCAAAATGACCTCAGGCAAACAGAGAAGTGAAAAGGCAAAACAGATCACTATTAAAAAGGCTATGAATCACCTAAGCCTCAGGGGAAGATGTAAAATCAGCACTTAGAAAATATTTGTTAGCCTATCACTCAATGCCACATTGCACAACTGGGAAAATGCCAGCATATCTTATGCTTGAAAGAGAGATGAGGGATAAACTCCCCAATTACAAGAATAGTTATGCAAAACCTATCAATATAGAAGTGAAAGATCGAGACTACGAAATGAAGGAAAGAAGTAAATATTACGCTGATAAATCGAGAAACAGTCGACCTAGTGAAGTCAAAGTGGGAGATAAGGTATTGTTGAAAAGTGACGTCATTATGGACAAATTGCAAACACCATTTTATTCTACTCCATACAAAGTATCTAATAAAAATGGTAATTCAATAACAGTCGAAACACCAGAGGGACGGAAGTTACATTGAAATACTTCCTTCGTCAAGCGTTATAACCCAGAAGGAGGAGAGTATATGCAGGAGATCAAACAAATCAAGGAAACTGGGTGCATGCAGGAGGACAAACAAATTGAAAAAACTACTATTTCAGACTAAGAAGAACAACTACAGTTGAGGAGATCGAACAGAAATAGGCTACCTCCACAATGGACTAATGATTACATCTGTATTTAATTTTGTAACTTTTATGTTAGATAAAGTTATTAATGTTCTTATATTTAATATTTAAATAATTTATGTTTAGTAATTGTATGTATAATAATTTAAAAAAAAAGAAAAGAGTAATGTGATGATCCGCCAGAATTGGCAACAGTGTATGTAATGTATCGCCAGAGTTGGCAACAACATAACCACTGTAATGGCACTTCTGAGCTGGGCTTTGGCGACATCAGTTGCATGAGACCACTGTAGGACAATGAGTCTTTAGAAAATAATAATAAATAGTTATTTTCTTGATTGAATTTGAGCATCATTATTTAACGATCACCAATTATAACATATGTGTATCATTTTTATTGCATGGATATATGCATTCAGTCAATTCCATGATTTTATTTCTGATTGTAGTTTTACTTGTTTTATTAAGAATTCCATAATCCTCATCTTCACACTTACTAAGATCGGTATCGAAAAGATGTTGCAAAATATCTGGATAAATAGTTGTCATTCTTTTATATTATTCTTTTCTATTTTCATTATTTCTTTTATATTTCTATAGTTTGTCATTCTTTTATACGATATATCAAGGCCTCCTTAAGTTTATTACTCAGCATCATATTCTGATCAGTTAGTTTGTCCAGCATGAATTTTAGTGTAACATCGGCAATAAATAAATTAATATTTTTAGATCAGTGTGTTTCAACAGCAACTTTTATTAGTTGTAACGCTAATATTGTATCAAACAAAAAAATTGAAGATCATTGTCATTAAAATTAATATCTAATTTTAAATCTATCAGACTTTTCTGTCATAGTTTTGAATCTTAGAAAAACATTCTAATATAACAAGCAAACTATTCCATCACATTTTACAGTCTACAATTAAGGAAATTTCGTTACCAAATTCTTTTTTTATGTTTTTGTAATATATCATCATTTTTTGTTGGTGACTTGTGAAATATTTTGACTACTTTTCATATTTTGTTTATTTATGAGAGAACGTAAATTTACATTTTGTATAGAATTTGAGAACTAGTTACCACGTCCTATATTACTTCTAAAACTCTGCCATTATATTCAGTATCTCCGTTGTATTCTTCATCAGAGTTGTCAGAATACTCAGAATCATCTTCAGCTGATTCAACAGATTCCGGTTATTCGTCTTCAGTTTCATCTACTACTATATCATTTCTGTTATACAGTACTTTGATCACAACCAACTGGATTCCATACGCTAAACATAATTGGTGATTTACATTAATAGACTGCAGCCTAGCAAATAAGTACAAAAAACTGTATTATAGTTATGTACATAATTTACCAAATTACCGGTAAAAACAATGTAGAATTACCACTAATAATTTGTGGCTAAATTTCGCAATTTACCGGTAAACCGGTTCCCTGATATCCCTAGTAGAAATGCATTTTGTCACTAAATATGGCTTCATTAGCCCAACTATATGAAATTGATAGAGGGAATTATTTTTTATTAATTAATTACAGAAATTAATAAATTAAATTTTTTACAATAATCACATATAAAAGAAATTTTACTTATTATAATTTAATTCCATTATAAGCATATTTTGCCTCAAAAAATTTATTTAGATTACACCAAAAATAGAAAATAAAAAAATTAAGCTACTAGAAAATATTGGTACTGGTAAAAGAATCTAAAAATGCAAAGCAATTATATAAATAAAATTTGAAAGATCCAAATAGATCTAGTCAGGTGTGTGAATTTGGGTATTAATACCAGACTGACATGAATGTGTGATGTGTCATGATGTAAGAGAGTATAATGTTGCATGTTTTCTATATGTTTTACTTTGTAGTGTAGTTTGATATTATAAAACAATAAATTTAAAACTCAACTGCTGTTAAGAAATTTCTTAATTAACAGCATATGATAATTTTTAGATTTAGTATTGTTTTATGACACCACAATACACTATAGTAAATCATATTGAAAACACATATATATGTAAGAAACTATAATACATTATAGTTTCTTATATCATGACACAACACTTCAAACTTAGTTTGGCAATAATGTCCAAACCTTGCACATCTCATACTTGCCTGAGCCTATTTGAGTTTTTTAAATTTTGTAAGTATAATTAATTTGCATTTTTATATTTTGCCAGTTATAAATTTTATTTTACTGAAATACTTCTTACTTTAGATATTGAATAAAAGTAAACAATAAGCCAAATAAGTAAGATAAATCGTTTATTCAAAAACGTTTTCAGCTATCCACGTAGCTTGCCTCAACTGAGGCAGGCTACGTGGATAGCTGAAAACGTTTTTGAATAAATGATTTATCTTACTTATTTGGCTTATTGTTTACTTTTATTCAATATCTAAAGTAAGAAGTATTTCAGTAAAATAAAATTTATAACTGGCAAAATATAAAAATGCAAATTAATTATACTTACAAAATTTAAAAAACTCAAATAGGCTCAGGCAAGTATGAGATGTGCAAGGTTTGGACATTATTGCCAAACTAAGTTTGAAGTGTTGTGTCATGATATAAGAAACTATAATGTATTATAGTTTCTTACATATATATGTGTTTTCAATATGATTTACTATAGTGTATTGTGGTGTCATAAAACAATACTAAATCTAAAAATTATCATATGCTGTTAATTAAGAAATTTCTTAACAGCAGTTGAGTTTTAAATTTATTGTTTTATAATATCAAACTACACTACAAAGTAAAACATATAGAAAACATGCAACATTATACTCTCTTACATCATGACACATCACACATTCATGTCAGTCTGGTATTAATACCCAAATTCACACACCTGACTAGATCTATTTGGATCTTTCAAATTTTATTTATATAATTGCTTTGCATTTTTAGATTCTTTTACCAGTACCAATATTTTCTAGTAGCTTAATTTTTTTATTTTCTATTTTTGGTGTAATCTAAATAAATTTTTTGAGGCAAAATATGCTTATAATGGAATTAAATTATAATAAGTAAAATTTCTTTTATATGTGATTATTGTAAAAAATTTAATTTATTAATTTCTGTAATTAATTAATAAAAAATAATTCCCTCTATCAATTTCATATAGTTGGGCTAATGAAGCCATATTTAGTGACAAAATGCATTTCTACTAGGGATATCAGGGAACCGGTTTACCGGTAAATTGCGAATTTTAGCCACAAATTATTAGTGGTAATTCTACATTGTTTTTACCGGTAATTTGGTAAATTATGTACATAACTATAATACAGTTTTTTGTACTTATTTGCTGGGCTGCAGTCTATTAATGTAAATCACCAATTATGTTTAGCGTATGGAATCCAGTTGGCTGTGATCAAAGTTCTGTATAACAGAAATGATATAGTAGTAGATGAAACTGAAGACGAAGAACAGGAATCTGTTGAATCAGCTGAAGATGATTCTGAGTATTCTGACAACTCTGATGAAGAATACAACGGAGATACTGAATATAATGGCAGAGTTTTAGAAGTAATATAGGACGTGGTAACTAGTTCTCAAATTCTATACAAAATGTAAATTTACGTTCTCTCATAAACAAAATATGAAAAGTAGTCAAAATATTTCACAAGTCACCAACAAAAAATGATGATATATTACAAAAACATAAAAAAAGAATTTGGTAACGAAATTTCCTTAATTGTAGACTGTAAAATGTGATGGAATAGTTTGCTTGTTATATTAGAATGTTTTTCTAAGATTCAAAACTATGACAGAAAAGTCTGATAGATTTAAAATTAGATATTAATTTTAATGACAATGATCTTCAATTGTTGTTTGATACAATATTAGCGTTACAACTAATAAAAGTTGCTGTTGAAACACACTGATCTAAAAATATTAATTTATTTATTGCCGATGTTACACTAAAATTCATGCTGGACAAACTAACTGATCAGAATATGATGCTGAGTAATAAACTTAAGGAGGCCTTGATATATCGTATAAAAGAATGACAAACTATAGAAATATAAAAGAAATAATGAAAATAGAAAAGAATAATATAAAAGAATGACAACTATTTATCCAGATATTTTGCAACATCTTTTCGATACCGATCTTAGTAAGTGTGAAGATGAGGATTATGGAATTCTTAATAAAACAAGTAAAACTACAATCAGAAATAAAATCATGGAATTGACTGAATGCATATATCCATGCAATAAAATGATACACATATGTTATAATTGGTGATCGTTAAATAATGATGCTCAAATTCAATCAAGAAAATAACTATTTATTATTATTTTCTAAAGACTCATTGTCCTACAGTGGTCTCATGCAACTGATGTCGCCAAAGCCCAGCTCAGAAGTGCCATTACAGTGGTTATGTTGTTGCCAACTCTGGCGATACATTACATACACTGTTGCCAATTCTGGCGGATCATCACATTACTCTTTTCTTTTTTTTTTAAATTATTATACATACAATTACTAAACATAAATTATTTAAATATTAAATATAAGAACATTAATAACTTTATCTAACATAAAAGTTACAAAATTAAATACAGATGTAATCATTAGTCCATTGTGGAGGTAGCCTATTTCTGTTCGATCTCCTCAACTGTAGTTGTTCTTCTTAGTCTGAAATAGTAGTTTTTTCAATTTGTTTGTCCTCCTGCATGCACCCAGTTTCCTCGATTTGTTTGATCTCCTGCATATACTCTCCTCCTTCTGGGTTATAACGCTTGACGAAGGAAGTATTTCGATGTAACTTCCGTCCCTCTGGTGTTTCGACTGTTATTGAATTACCATTTTTATTAGATACTTTGTATGGAGTAGAATAAAATGGTGTTTGCAATTTGTCCATAATGACGTCACTTTTCAACAATACCTTATCTCCCACTTTGACTTCACTAGGTCGACTGTTTCTCGATTTATCAGCGTAATATTTACTTCTTTCCTTCATTTCGTAGTCTCGATCTTTCACTTCTATATTGATAGGTTTTGCATAACTATTCTTGTAATTGGGGAGTTTATCCCTCATCTCTCTTTCAAGCATAAGATATGCTGGCATTTTCCCAGTTGTGCAATGTGGCATTGAGTGATAGGCTAACAAATATTTTCTAAGTGCTGATTTTACATCTTCCCCTGAGGCTTAGGTGATTCATAGCCTTTTTAATAGTGATCTGTTTTGCCTTTTCACTTCTCTGTTTGCCTGAGGTCATTTTGGTGTGTTCACGTGTAGTGTGATGCAGTTTCTTATACAGAAATCTCTAAACTCAACACTCTTACAAATTGTGTGCCATTGTCTGCTACCATTCCTTGGGCAGACTGAAATGAGCAGATATCTCATCCAGTTCCTCGATTGTTCTTTCCGTTGTAATAGATTTCATAATTCTTGCCTCATAAAATCTGCTATAGTAATCAAATACTAAAAATATATATGTTGCTCCTTACAATGGCCCTAAAAAGTCAATTGCCACTGTTTTCCATGGGGAGTCTGGTATTCTTGTCATATTTAGTGGTTCAGGTGGTCTGTTACATCTACTAATTGACATCCATAACAAGATTTGCAGAATTTTTCCACATTTTTTTCTAATCCAAACACCATACCTTGTTATGTAATCTTTGTTTCATTTTTACAATTCCCTAATGTCATTCATGTACTAATTTTAAAACTCTAATGCAAAGTGCTGGCAGAATTAATATCCTTGTCACCTCTTAGAACTATATCATCAATTATGCACATCTCTGTTTTTATTATCTCATATCTTCAGAATTTCATTGGCCATTTATTTTGTTGGATTGCTTCCTTGAGTTCTTTCATATCACTGTCATTATATTTTTCTCTAATCTCTTCCAAATTCATTGAATATGGTATTGCTACTCTAGCTACCCATTTTACATGTTGGTCGTCAGAATTACATTTTGTATTCTCTTCTGCTATGCAGCTTCCACTGATACTCAACCTTGAAAGTGGGTCAGTGATGTTTTTCTTTCCTTGTTCATAAATCATTTTAAAACAGTATCCAATTAGTCTCATTACCCATCTTTCTATTCTTGCACATGGTTTGGATCTGGGAGAGAAAATAAATTATAACAGTTTATGATCTGTTATTATATTAAAATCAGAGCCATACACATATAAGTGAAATCTTTCGCAAGCCCACACTAAACTTAGTGCTTCTTTTTCTATTTGGCTGTACTTTTGTTCTGTTTCACTTAATGTCCTGCTAGTGTATTCAATTATTTTATATTTATTTTTCTGTAGCTGAGAGTATAGTGCCGAGACTATATGGGCTTGCGTCAGCTATTATTGTTGACTTGGAAACAGGGTCATAAAAGCCTAACGCTTTGGATCCCATTAAAGCTTTTTTCACATTTTCAAATGCTATGTCATGTTCCTTTAGCCATTTAAATAGTGTATTCTTTTTTATCAGCCACCTAAGTGGTGCAGTCAATGTAGAATATTTGGGGATAAATTTGCTACAGAACCCAACTAGTCCCAAGAAGCTGCTTAATTCTGTTTTTGTTTTCAATTGTCTAAAATTTCTAATAGCTTCTACCCTGCTTTTTTAATGGTTTTACTCTCTCTCTGCTAATTTCGTATCCCATAAATTCTATGGATTGCTGGGAAATTTTACATTTGCTTGCATTTACAGTTATTCCTATTTCATTTAGTCATTTAAGAAGATTAATTAAATTTTAGACTTTACAATATAAGCACCAAGGGAACCCACTCAAACAAATCCAAATACACCAGCCAAAATCCAGCCCTTGAAACACAACGGAACAATTTAATGATTGGAAACAACCCGAACTATAGCCAGTGCCATCTCACAATTATAATAATAATTGCGAGATTAATTAAATTATTATTGTGTTCTTTTAGAGTTTTACCATGAATTAAAAAATCATCTACAGTCAAACCTCTTTAAGCCGCCCCTCTATAAACCGCCACCCTCGTTATTTGCCTGATGAAAGCCAATAACAAATCTGCTCCTATATGTTGAAACATGAAATTCCCTCTTTTATAATTTCATTTTCATACATTACCGATTACTTTAGCGAATAAATTAATTACAACTGTAACGAAAGCAATAAAACGTGATAAAAGTTATTATTATTTAGTCTATAATGTAACACAACCAAATTACTCAAGTCAGAAAATTTATGTAAATAAACATTTATTCTTAAAATATAAGATATTCGAAATGACATCCAATATTATAAACAGAGTACTTGTATTAGCACTTGTTATATATACTTTTACCGGTAGAAATCGCTTTTATAATTTCATTTTCATACATTAGCGATTACCTTAGTGAATAGATTAATTACAACTTTATCAATAGTTCTAAAAAAATCCGCTAGAGGTCATATCGAAGCTTGGCGGAACTCAATACTTATAATGTTAAAGCATTTGGATCGCTAAGCCAATCAGCATTCAGTACCGTCGCCTTAGTGGCAGCAATAGAAACTAAAATGATGTCACAACCTAATCAACGCTAAATAGACGCGTGACGTCATTATAAAATGTCATGCGTGTCGTCATATACGTCATTGGTAACTATTTTCGAAATTTTAGCTATAATTTACGAATTTTTTAAACTTTTACCGGTAGAAATCGCTTTTATAATTTCATTTTCATACATTAGCGATTACCTTAGCGAATAGATTAATTACAACTGTAACGAAAGCAATAAAACGTGATAAAAGTTATTATTATTTAGTCTATAATGTAACACAACCAAATTACTCAAGTCAGAAAATTTATGTAAATAAACATTTATTCTTAAAATATAAGATATTCGAAATGACATCCAATATTATAAACAGAGCACTTGTATTAGCACTTGTTATATATCATACATTCAAATCAAAAACAGAAAAGATTAAAACAAACAAAAAAATAGTTTTATTTAACTTATTTAAGATAAAATACATATTTACTTATATGTATTTTAATGTAAGTAAAGAAAAAATACTTTTTAAAGGTCTTATTTACAAAAATGGATTAATATTTGTATAAGTAACAATCCTGAGAGTTTTAGTCAATATAAATATTACTTATTTAACAAGTTTTCCATTTTTTATTATTTATCTCTGTTATTTCATTGTTAAATCTGCCAATATAATGGTAGATCATAACTTTAATATAATATTTTATTAACAGGTCTATACAATTGTCTTTATGCTCAGAATGACTGTCAAAGCATGTTATATGTACAAATTTCATAACACATTACAAAGATTTACTCATATTACATATTCCTATCAAAGACTGAAAATTTTTTAAGAATAATTCTGAATACTGTTTTATTGTATCACATACATGAGAAGGAGAATATTTTAGACCATCACAATTATAGTTTTTAAAAAATATCAACAATGTATTATCAGCTAAAGTTTTTGTATGGTCAATTAGCAATTGTTCACAAAGTTGGCAATTATTCATGGCCAATAATTACTTTCTTATCAATATTCAGCAAAATAAATCATAGCATTTTCTTCTATTGAATTAACATTACCAAAAGTTTTTAGACAAGGCACAGAAATAGGATTTGTTAATTCAGAGCTTTCTGATATTGTATCATCAGATGTAAATATGGATGGAGTACATAAATGATTATGAAATAAATCTGTTAAAAGTTCATCATCATCATTTTCACAATTTGTGAAGTGTGTCGATTTTATTAAATTATGGACCAAAATATTTCTAAATGCCGAAAGAAACTGACTGCAATCAGGATTGGTTCGAAATCCACCTGTACTTCTTATAACAGAAAAAGTGTTTTCAAGACAATCCTGACTTAAACGATTTGTTAATAAAAAATTGAATCCCAGTAATTTAATGTCTTCCCATAATTGTATTGCACCCTGAATAGTTAGTGTTGATATGTTTGCCGTCAGATTTTAGAAAATGCCCCATGATTTTATCCATTCAATTTTGTCTTTCCAAATTTCAATATGCTTAGAGGTTTCTGTGACAGCAGCAACCATTTCTTTGCAATGCGTCATAGTTTTTGAATTAAATGTATCAAACAACTCATCCTTGAATCCCAGTAATTTAATGTCTTCCCATAATTGTATTGCACCCTGAATAGTTATAATCTACCCACTTTTACATGCTGTGTTGCTATGTTTGCCGTCAGATTTTAGAAAATGCCCCATGATTTTATCCATTCAATTTTGTCTTTCCAAATTTCAATATGCTTAGAGGTTTCTGTGACAGCAGCAACCATTTCTTTGCAATGCGTCATAGTTTTTGAATTAAATGTATCAAACAACTCATCAATTTGACCAACAAAATCAGCAGCATAAGATGCCTCTGATGGGAATTGGCCAAATTATGTAAGAAGGCAAATACCTGCAGCAATAGAATGACTAAGCACCTATGCTGCAAATTTTACCTTCATGCACGAAAAATTTTTTAGTTCCAAATTTGATTTTAAAAGACGAGGGGAAAACAACTCATCAATTTGACCAACAAAATCAGCAGCATAAGATGCCTCTGATGGGAATTGACCAAATGATGTAAGAAGGCAAATACCTGCAGCAATAGAATGACTAAGCACCTGTGCGGCAAATTTTACCTTCATACACGAAAAATTTTTTAGTTCCAAATTTGATTTTAAAAGACGAGGGGCTACTCTGTATTTATTTTTGGAATCTATTTCGAAAACTTTTTTGATATATTCCCATTTGACTAAATTATTCTTATTGAACAAAACATTGTATTTATTAAAATTATTTCTAACAGACTTCAAAAGATGGGGTGGGTGGATCATACATGGCATATATTTTCTGCTGATTGTAAAAGAAATATGGATAAGTTGTTGATACATTTAAATCTCTAAACAGACTTTGATTTAGAGGACTCTGATCACACATTATATATACATTTTACTATGAAACCAGCATCTGTAACAAAATCTATGGCATCATGTAGTAATAAATTCAAAATGGAAGTTGGCAAAGATTTGCCTGTTAAAAAATATCCCAAGGGTTACTTCCACTGTCTGGACAAACCTCTAATCATAAAAACAAATGTATGTTTTGCTAATTTTTAGTATCACATTCAAATTTTGGCCCGTAATTTGGATATCCCATTATTGAATCTAAATGTACAGTCGGTTCAATAAGTTTTGTACCTATCTCGTAGGGGCTAAGCTCACCGGAAGTTGATCAATTGTAAAGTCAGGTACTTATACCGAGATTCAAGGCAGTTTCAAATGGACTTGTCTGTTGTGACTGAGAATAGGGAGGGAAGTATACGTGCGGGATGTGCTCGTCACGTGCTCTAAACTGACAAGAATAAGCGATAGAGACTGATAGCAGCATCGGTAGAGCGTCTGCCTACTGTTCCGAGGAGTCGAGTTCGAATCTTGTTTGGAGAAACATTATTTTTTTTTTTTTCTTTGGTCAACATATTAGTTTGTGTTTAAATTTTAAACAATGCAATTAAAATATAAACGGTTTAAACATTTTCCAGACAAATGTGCAATATGGTGATGTGTTCATCTGAGGTTCTAAAAGATGCTTTAAAATTTAAAAAATAAATTTTCTGACTTCGCTTTATTTTATATTTTAAGTTTGAATAAACTAGATACTACATAATAATTTCTTTTTTACATTTATTAAATTCCGGTATTTGCTAAAATCTTTTAATATTTTCTAATATTGATAGGTTTAAACATCTTTCGGAAAAACAAAACATAAAAGCATTTAAGAAATTCCATATAACTGCGTCATTAGCTATCAGCATTTTTTTAAGAATTACTATCGAGTATTGGTCTCTTTATCCACCCTTTTATCCGATAAGCTAGTATTATCTAGCTACGCTGTGTTCTACAATGGACAAAATTCACGTGACGTCGTAGTCACGTGTTTTAGTGAAAACGTATTTGCCTAAGTTTAAACGAGAAAGATTATAACTAATTTGTGCTAGTTTATTTACTACATTTAAGAAAAAAAGCAAAATATAATTTTATTATCATTTCTAATAGCATTAAGTAATTTCATTTTTAAAGTTACTATTTATTCTAATAATATAATTTATATAAGCCTTGAATTTTTATTATATATTTAATGGATATCGCTTCCAGATATATGTAGTTCATTACATTATAAGGATTTTAAAATTTTCAATTTAAATCGTATTTATTGTTAAAAATATAAGAAACTGCATTTTTACAGAAAATAATAGAAAGTATGAATAAAATTATTGATCAAATCAGGCATTCCAATTTGTTATTTTCTGATGATGATTAAGTTAACTGGTGAGAAAATTTAGTGATATAATAAAGTAATTTTGTTCTATTAAACATTTGATCTTCATTAATAGTATGAATACAATATATATTATTCATATTATTAAACAATCATAAACCAAATTTTCCATTAATAATGAACAAGAAGCTAAATATTTTTCTACTGTATTATAAGGTTATCGAAATTTCCTAGCTAGGTAAAATATGATCCAAATAAACCCAAATATAATTCAAAATTGCTATGAACTTCAAATGTGCAGAAATAAATATATTACAATTGATGTTTAACTCATAGCCCACAGTTACCCAACTGTGAGATTGTTCAGACTAAACCAAAATAAAATGCCATTATTAGAAACCAGAATGTTTTCTGTAAATGGTGTAAACTACATGAAAATAATTTCCATATGTAGATACTCTTCAAGTATATAATTAGCTATTATCTACAGCTTTTGGCATTATTACCGTAAATAACATAAACTTCAAATACACCGAAAACGTATGTTTCAGGATTATGACTTTGATACACCTCTTTGTCACTCTTGTTTTATTCAATAGCGAGTGGTATAATAACTTATCTCTTGATTGCGCATGTAATATTAGTGATAATATGCACCATTTTTGTTTCATTAATAACAAAATAGATTAGTTCATTATTAATAAAACAAAAATTCCCTAAAAAACATCCAAAGTCATCTTGTAGACAAAAAAAATTAACACGTTCATTAAATTACCCATCCCCGTTGCTACGACAACAGTTAATGGAATCATCCGATATCCCACCCCCATTGCTACGACAACAGTTAATGGAATCATCCGATACTTAAGAGTTCGAATGATTTGCCTGAACTGAATCACATCGCTTTGAACTATTGGATTGAAGCCGAACACCTTCCGCTTAGGTACAAAACTTTATGCAACCGACTGTACACCATACTTTAAACCAGATTTAATACTAATTTCATCAACAATAAGAACACAAAATTTATCTAATTGAGTCATTGATTGTGAAATTTTTTGAAGTGTGGAAATCAAATTTGAACAGAAGCCTGGAGATTTGATAAGTCCACTTACTGACCTTAACAGTGTATTTTTACATGGCAAGGACATCAATCTTGACAACAATTTGTTTGTGGATGGGCTTTGGAAATATATATTAAGATAAAACGATTTCTCCTTAGCAGAACAACGCCTGCCATGACACTATCTGGATGATGCCCTTAATTGGCTAAGCACAAAACTGTAACTTGCTGTATTTAAATTGTTTTGTAAATATTGTAAAACATGTGCTTTTCTGTGATATTTCTGAGTATTAAGTAATTTTCTTTTCAATTTTAATACCTCTACATTTAGCTATTTTATTTTTCTCCTTTTTGGTGTTAACTGCAGAGATGCTTCATAGTGCCTATGTTTCTTTTCCGGTTTTGGGAGATGTTTGCCAGATAAACATGAATTGAACCAGCGATCACGCAATTACAAAAGCAAATCTCCAACCACTGCGCTACTGACACAATCGATATATAGTTAAATTTTAGATTATATGAACTCAATACGAAACTTATCGTGCGATTTTCTCGACAGTCCTGGAGTAGTGCACTTTATTACTCACACATTATATTGTCCTAGGAGACTACTACAGGTGTGCAAAATTTCAAAAAAATCGGTGACCCGAATGTCTGAACCTCCCCTTGTAAGAATTTTTTACGAGCACGTTCTAATATAATGCTACCTTTTAAGAAAATATTTTTTGCAAAACATTACATTTTACTTTTTAGCTTATCCTTCATAACAACTTTGGCAGATTATGGTATAAATGCAATTTTTATAGAATTATTTTGAAAATAAGATAATACTGCATACCTGTTTGAATTCTTTTGCATTCTTCTTCGTTTAAGAAAACAGTGTATTGTTTTCCCGGTTCGCTATCGAGTAATGCCATTTTCATACGAGGAGGGTGCCATTTTGAATGATGGAAAGTAAGCGTTAATCGGCTTTGCTGACTTGCTTATCTAGCAGCTTAGCAATCGCTAAGTTAGCAAAGCGTCTACGTGACAAGCTTCTGTCCAGTAAGACGAGTTGCTTACTTTGCGTACTAAAAGCGCTTGCCACTTGGACGCTCCTTATGTGATACATAAAAGCAGCTAAATCCCCGCCGCGGTTAAGCAGTCGAAAAACTGGTCGCGCTAGCTCTAAAGTCTAAACCTTGGCTGTTACTACCATAGATAACGGAAACCCAGATAGTCAACTCCCTATTGAGATCCGCCACCAACTATAGAGGGCGCTTCGTGCAGGCGCAATGGCCGGCTAAAAGGTGAACAACAAAAGGAGAAGCTTAAGCGTATGTACAGATCGCTAGCTCTTTCGCTTCTCTTTTTTGTACAAAAAATAACTCATTTGATTGGGCTGAAAAGAATATATGATAGCGATGGCAATAACTTTGTCAGATATTTTTAATTTTTTAAATACAACCGAAATATATAGTAAACGTTGTGTAATCGAGGGGGAAACTACCTTGAATGCTGGCCACATAATTTCATGTGGGCCAATTGGTGTTGGGATTTTTTTTTCCGTCAGTGTATATCCACAATATGTTTATCCTCAAAGATATGTAACTATAGATGCTACAGATATTAAATTAAATTTTAAATTGTTTTGTTTCATATAAATAAATTTAATGTTAACTATGCTGAGTAACAAATGTTTATTAATGTTTTGTTCCTGGATTGATGACTGTTATTTCCTAAATTGCTTATGCTTCAAAAAGTATAGAAAATGTCTATTCCCTACAATTTTCGCTTTTGTGATTAGGATAACTCTGAGCTTCCCACTTCTCCAGAGAGAGAGCAGTTTTCTTCAAAAGAGAGTCAAAGAGTGAGGTTCAAAATACAATTTGAGACATGGAGCCGAGAACCGAAACCCATACTACTTAATTTAAAAAAACTTCAATAACTCGATTAATACTTCGATAACTCGATAACTTGAATTTTATCTTGGTCTGACAAAGTCCAATGCCAAGCTTTAAATCTAGACTCAAGCAGTAGAACTTGTTAGATAATTGAGAGCTGATTCATGAAAGTAATTTGCAGTATAATCATAAATCTCAAAAACTACTCACTCCTAAATCTTTTTAATCATTTTTGTATAATTGTAGTATAAAATACATGTTAATTTTTATTTATATGTTGGTTTTTCCTGATTTTATGTAAATGAAAGGCCACAAATTTGCCTGTTTTTTTTATTGGAAATAAGTAAATTTCAAAATATCATTCCTGTACACAAAAGCAAAGTTGGTGGGAAATAATAGCCATTTTTTAACAATTTTTAGGTATAAGCAATCAGGAAATAACACTTATTACCCAGGAACAAAAATGCTGTTTCATAATGTTATAAATCTGATGAATGTATTTTATTTATTGTAAAATACAGTGTTTCTAATAGTTCATTATAAAATAGATAAACTTTTTCAAATTCTTTTAAAGAGTCTATATTAAGTTAAACAAATCCATATATAAATGCATCTATCTGGAGACTGTTTTTTGAACAAATGAAATTAAGCTCCAGAAAGTTTTTCAGTCTGATTAATTTCTTGATTTTTGCAATTAATTCTACTATATCAATTTTTGGTCATTGATAAATTTAAAATGATGTGTTAAGTTGAAATCGTTCGCTTATCGACATTAAGGCTGAATCATTTATTATTAAAAAATTAATTTTTAAAAGTTAATTCGTCATGGATTTTTTTCCAGTCATTTTTGGCATCGTTGCGCAGCGCACAACCTGCACACCCACTTCCGCCTGCCTGTATACGGGTATGCTCCAATTATAAAACGTCCTTGGTTCTAGTATATAGGGCCAATTGTTTAAACGCGTTCTAGTTAGCAGACGAGGTCTAGAAAACCGGTTTCTAAAGTACATTTCTAGACCAGCCACTAGCCAGGTTTAGTATCTAGACCGCGTCTTCTCACGGTCTAGATACTACTGTATATATACTCGACTATGTATATATATCTCGACTACTGTGTATATACAGTGGTACCTCGGTATACGTCTTTAATCCGTTCCAGATCCTTGGACTTACACCAAACGACTTTTCCCCATAAGAAATAAAGGGAAAATGATTAATCCGTTCCCATGAAAAAAATCCTATTGTTATTGGTATATTATACATTGATGTGATTGTACAAAATAATTTTAAACAGTGCTTAATACTATAATACATAAATACAAAAGCAATTACAGTAGATGAAATAAATGAAAGTATAACCTCGCTATCTTGCTGAGAAGAGTCGAGTGCCTATTAGGATGGTGTTGAGAAAGTGGAAGAGGAGATATTATTTGCAACGAGAATCCGCTTCCAATAAAACTTTAGGAATTTAATGAAATTCTGATGTTTTATCTCTTCTATTTTCTGTTTCTTTTCCTTACTTGGATCTTGTTGAGGCTCATCAGATTTGACTTTTACTAAAAATCTGTCCAAAGAACTTTGCTTCTGTCTTCTCCTCGGGATGTTTCGGAAATACGACATTGGTCATTACAGACAATACTATTACTTGTTAAATTTTTATATAAATGTGCTTTTTAAGAGAACACACAATAGACTCATACAAGTTCTAGCATACGAGTCGGTCGTATTCCAAACAAAAGTCGTATACCAAGCAAATTTTTCGCATCCAAACAGGACGTATACCAAGTTGGACTTAGCGGACCTATACCGAGGTACCGCTGTATATATATTTTTCTTTTCTTCTCTGTAAGATATCAAAACCATACATATTACATATATTTTACACACACATTATTCAAATTTTTATTCACCTTTTAAATTCTGTTTAAAAAGAATACTATATGCAATTTGAGGTTCGACGAATTTTATTTTTAATTATATTTTGGCAGGAAATCTTTAAAATTCGTTTTTTTTCGAAGAACAACAAGGAAGAGGCTCATAGGATCATGGAACTAACTTTGGGAAACGTCCGCAACATTTCTTAAAATTTTTCTTTTCACGTCGGTTATAACGAAAAACTTTTCCGGTCCCAATCGTTTCGTTATAAACGTATTCCACTGTACAGTAAGACCGGTTCATAGTTCGTCGGAACGGAAAAGCAAAAGGAAAGGAACATGTTCCGTTCCTTTTCTCTTGGATGTCTAGTCGTTCATAGTTGAACGAGGAATGAAGAATGTGCATGCTCATTGTCAACTGTTGTTTGAGATATGGTGGCTATCACCTATAGACAGAAGCAGTTTTCAGACACATATATGGTAAAAATTTAACGAAGAAAAGGATAAATTATATTTATTTAATAAACTCTGAGAGAAAAATGTTTGGAGAATATTTTAAACTAATACAGAAAGAATAATGATCCCGAAATTCTTTTTTGACATTTCAGGTTTATTAAGTTTTATTATAAGAAATTGTAATATAATTTAAAATAATCTTGGCCGAAATAATAATACTTATTATAATTGAGGATGTCGTATTGAATTCGCTAACACACGCGTTGACTTATGGTAGCGGTCTCCAAAGTGTAGTACGCCTACCCCAGGGGGTACGCGAGACGATACCTGGGGATACAGTGAAAACATTTTTATATATTGTTTGTAAACTCTACAAGCTGATAGATCACTGACTTGTGAGTATTAAAACTAAATATCGAAATGATTGGAACCAGACCTTCGTATCGCAGTGTCAGATAATGTCAAACCAGCATTTTCAGAAATTTTAAACAAATGCAAGCCCATTCTTCTCATTAAATTTTAATTAGAAAAATAAATATGCATTCCCATTCTTCTCATAAATTTAATAAGAAAAATAAATTATGTATCTAGTTTACAATAAAAACAATATGCAATATTGCTTTTTTGGATATTACATAAGGCCTTATTTCCTTCTTTAAAACACCAATTACAATAGATATCTGCACAATCAGTTGGGGTACGCGCCATTTATTTTTTCAGTCTTAGGGATACGCAGTCAAAAAAGTTTGGAGACCACTAACTTATGGGATACCAACAAAGGAAAAGTATAAGCACTTAACTTTTCCGATTGAGATAGAAAGAACGGAACTACGTCAAAAGGAATGCGCGAAATAGCGAGGAGACGACAACTTTGGAGCACAGATTAGTTACATACAGATAGGAAACTTCCTCGGTTTGCAGGATTTTTCCAGGAACGTATCTACCGTGTAAATCGAAGGCTGAGTCTACATAATACACATAAAACCTATTTAAACAGAATTTGAAAATTAAGTTTAAGAAAAGGTAATTTTATTTCTTTTATTTATAAATTAAAATAGAAAATTACAAAAAAAATTTTTAATACCAAAAATGCCGCCCGGGGCGGACCGCCCACTCCTAACTACACCACTGCAGTACAGTATAATATTTCCAATTAAAATTAAAATATTTTAGTAAATTTTAATTTATTTATCTTCTAAGTCAGCGATTCAAACTCATTCTCTTCAAAAGGCCACTTTCTATATTTTTGTCGGTTGGGGGCGTATTTAAAATTATTTTTTTACGGATTAAAAAAAGACTTTTTATAAGAAATAGTCTGAAAAGTTGATTATTTGAACCACAGTATTTGTATTTTAATTTCTTTAAATGATATGCCACAATTCAAGTTCCAAATTATAAAACCGTTTTGTAAATGATAGAATTTTTTCATTAAGAACTTCCACTTCAAACTTACAAATCTATTATGTTTTAATGAATTTCAATACTATATAATACGAGGATTATACAGTAATTTCTCAAATATATTCTAAAAATAAACATTGGTATAAAAAACTTTAAAAATGATATTTATATACGATAAACTATTGTGAAATACAGTATAAATATCAATTGTTTTGTGTGTAAATAAATTGGATTATACGAAATATAGCTGTATTCGCTTTTTATTAATTTTATTAATACGAAATATAGCTGTTTTCGCTTTTTATAATTATTTACGAACTCGTAAACCACAAAACGTAACAATATGATACTTTTTTAATTATTAAACGTAATTTATAAATTTATTTATGCAAAACAATCAAAATAAAACCAAAAAAATTTTTTGTTTTCATTTAAAAACCGTGTAAATGCGAAACCGTGCAAATCGAGGACTAGGTGTATTTCTCAAAGGAAGGGCGACAATCAACGCTCTGTCGGCAATTGATAGACTGCCCCCTGGCGGCTCGGACTGTAACTACGCCACTGATTTGTGCTGTACTTTGGCTGTATTTTTGTACTGTATTTAATTACAACTCATCTATGAATCATTTCGACCTTGACCTTCATAATATTTATTCAGCTGTTTTGTATGCATTTATAATCGGTTTATCTGATAGACATATCGATGCTGATTTTTAAAACTTATAAATATATTTTGCAACTGTATAAAATAAGATAATTCTTTACAAGGAAAAAAATCCTTACATCTATTTATCGAAAATATCTTACTTTATACGAACTATTGTAAATAGTAGACTGTTTATAAATAATACGGACTTATCAAAAGAAAATTATTTTTTTTAAATCCAAATAAAGGTTTATATCTATAAAATTTTAATTCCGTTTAGATTAATTAAACGAAAGATAAAATTCTTGTGAATATTTTCTATAAATTTAAATTCAAAGATTTAAAGTTTAATTCTTCTTATTTATAAAAGTCGATAAAAAAAAGGGTACAGAATACCATAGGAAATCTGCCAATTTGTTTTACAATTAAAGATAAATTAATTAAAATTATTAATTATAAGCAAAGTCATAAATTATTAACAACAAAAGTTTTGACTTTATAGTCATTTTTATTTTACATCAATGAAGATTATACAGTAATTTCTTAAAATATATTCTAAAAATAAACATCGGCTTGCAAAACATAAAAAATAATATTTATATACGATAAACTATTGTGATATATAAATATCAATTTTTAATGTTTTGCAAATTTGGAAAGCAGTTGCTATTCATTTTATCATTGTTAAATATTGCATTCTATCAGAAACAGTCATTTTATAAATGCAGTACAGATAATAATTCTTTATATATAATTCATTTCAAAATAATATAAAGTATAAATGGAACTTATGGAAGTAAAAACTTTTAGAGTGATTTAAACTAATATAATTAAACTTCGTTAATCGATATCATTTAATTCGAAGTAAACCACAGTCCTCAGATCGAAACAATACAATTTTTAATTGTCAATATGGTTAATTTTTAATTCGAAACTAAATTTTACTTCAATAGTGATCTAAAAACTGCATTATTCGAAATTATTTTGTAATAAAGTGATGATTAACTGAAGATTTGGATAAAAATTACTGTAAATGTACGAAAACCAAAACTGTAGCTATAGTACATTTTTCAAACACGAGATATTTCTTATTCCGTTGTTTCTCTCGCAAAAATGAAGATTGCATACAAGAGTTTGATTTTAATATTCTAATTTGGAGGAACCACGAAATTTTTCTGTGAAATCATTATTTAATTTATTGATAATATACTTGATGATGGGGTCGATAAATAGCTCCATTTCATTCTTTTTATAATGCGATCGTTGATATACAATTGATGCTCAATCATATTCTGAAAGAATTATTGAGATTTTGGTAGAATATCCGAAAACTTGCTGATAGTTCAAAAATTTAATTTTTAATTTTGTGCTAAACTTGAATCAAAACTGTAGACGTAAAAGCGAATATAGAAAATTATCAAAGAATAGATATACTCTTATGTTTCATTTAGAAACATATCTTGAAATAGTGTTGATTGTCTATATACATAAAATAAATGCAATCATATTGAAAAATTAAGTTTTTAGAATTTGTACAGTTTCTGAACGATTCCTGAAAAATACTGTATTAAAAAATTTCAGAAAAATCTTTTTACAGTTATGTGATAGTTGTTAATTTACACATACTATATGTATTGTAGAAGTAAGATTCGCTATAATAAATTTTAAAAATATATTCAAAAAGGGCAAGTTCTTTGAGAAATTTGTATAATTCGAAGTCCGATTTTTTGTTTCCGAGTACGTCGAATTAATGAAGTTTTAATGTACTGTACTTCAAAAAACTGTTTTTGAAATACAGTATTGTATAAATAATGAGAAGTTACAGGCAAATTAGAAATTTTGAACTGAACTATACAAATACAATATATTATGAGCCTAAAAAATAATTAGTAAAATTAAAACATGTATTATAAATCAAAATAAAAATTGTAAATTTTATGGGTTTTATAAATGAAGAGTTGCAGAAATAAATTTTTATTTTAAGTAAATATATAGGCCCTATGAAAAGTGAACTTTAACTGTAATGAAAGTTATTGTTGAATTATTTCAGAATGCAATTATGTGCTCAACACTGCGCAAGATTAATAATAAGTGTACTCAAAATAGGAGGCCTAGCTACCAAAACTGTAGTTATTTATTGTTTGAATCTACTAATGCTGAATTTAATTGATGTAATCATGCAGACGGTTTTCAATCTGCAGTTTAACTTCAAAGTATTGATATTTAATAACTCGATGAAATTCAAATCCAATCTGTTATGATGACTTATTCTTCAGTTCTTATTAAGAGAATAGAACATGATTTAGAGAGTTTCCTAACCTTTTTTTGGCCATGACCCACTGTTAATTTATTTGAATACTCAGAAAATTTTTTCAGAATATTAGATCAGAATACATTGGAATTTGCAAAAGTATTAAATAGAAAAATTTTTCTAGATTTCCCAAAGATAAAATAAAATCAATTCATTCATATTCAATTTTTCCATGAAAATTTTTCTTTTTTGTGGATCTGCAAAAATTAGATGTTCAAAGGCTAGGGATAGTGGTTCCCAACCTTTTTTTGGCCATGCTCCACCTAAGTATCTCTAAAATACCGATTACCCCTGTGACATATAATTTTTATTATTCAAAAAGTGAACTCCTATTCATGGACATATAATTTTTTATTATTCAAAAAGTGAACTCCTATTCACGTGGAGAAAGCCTAAAAGGTTATTAACTTGGTCTAAACAGGCTTTCAAAAACATGGCATCCATGAATCAGAAAATAAAAGAACAAAAGCACAATTGAAGTAATCTGAGAAAGAAATCACTAAAAATTGTCTAAAATAATAATAATATAAATTAATATGAAAAAACAGCAAATAAAGTTTCACAACCACCATATATTGCACATTCTGATTTTAATTTTAAAAATGTGTATGTCACAATATATATTTATATACTGTATATATTGCCCCTAAAACCAATAAGAAATGAAAAAATTTATTGTTAATAACTCAAGCACTTTAATGCAGTAGAGATGTATTCCAATAAAACAATTTTATTAGCGAACAAACGTTTTCTGCTTTGTACTGCCATCATCAGGTTCTTAATTTCAGTTATAAATCTTTGAATACATTTAACAGCTTTGGAGAACAATTCAGAGTTTCAAACAATTCATACATATATCATCTTAAATAATAAACAAAAGGTTACTATGGTTACATAAGATTTTTTACTGTTATTTGTCATATTAGTACCGCATTTATATACAAGCAACGGAGGAATTTCACATAATACATATATAAACTCGAAAAACAAAAAAACAAACATAAATTATAATGTCAGTCCTTTTCTGATTTACCAATCAATATATTCTTATAATCTTTAAGAGTTCTCTACGGCATACTCCCATGCCTTGGATTCATCCGTAACTTTCTCATTTAACAAACTTTCTTTGCTCTGTCTCTTTAATATCTCTAATGCCTCAGCTGTATATACGTGGGTCTTCTTCTCAATCTGCCTTATCACTTTGGCATCCTCCCAATAAATTTTTGTGTTATTGGCGTATGCATCAATAGCCAGTGATGTATCTAACTTACCTGACCTTATATCCCTTTTGTGTTCATTCAAAGCATCTCTAAAATCCTGATGCCCCCGTGACATATAATTTTTATTATTCAAAAAGTAAACTGCTATTCTCGTGAAGGAAGTCTTAAAGGTCATTAACTTGATCTAAATAAGCTTCCAAAGAACATGGCATCCATGAAAGAGAAAAATAAAAGAACGAAAGGACAATTAAATTACTGAAGAATAAATCACTAAAAAATAAATATGAGAAAAACTTATAAAATGAAATGCACTTAGATGATTATAATTTATTTATAATATAAGTCCTTACATTTATGCATCAAGACCCTTCAATAATAATAACTGTGCGCGCACACTAAATACTTTTTTACTTTTTCTAAAATCGCCAGACTTACCTTAATCAGAATGTACACGGCGGTCTGCTGGTGACTGTGGAGACGAGATAAAGGTTATCTAAACCTTTACCTCCCTCTCACTACCACTCTTTAATAGCGGACTTTCTCCATCTCTGTTATCACCAGCTGACTGCTGTGTACATTCTGATTTTAATTTTTAAAATGTGTGTCACAATATGTATTTATATACTGTATATGAGGCTCCTAAAATCATAAGAAATGCAAAAAATTCACTCTTAATAACTCATTCTCGAATTGCCCCTGTGGGGCGTGCGCCCCACCTTGTAACCACGTGTTTAGAGAAACATATCTTGTATTTAATGGACCAAAATAATATCTGTATTCATTACGAGATATATTTAAAATAATGGATTCTCTCCAATCTGACATATTCGCACATATAGATTTCTAATTTATTACGCAGTATGCATACAGAGTACTTCGATTAACCCGGTAGTCAGGAACTGAATTACTCCTGGATAATCGATAAAATATTAAAAAAAAATATAGAAATTTTGGGCAATATGCATTTAATATTAATAAATAAATAAATAATATTTATACATATATTCAAAATATTTTATTTATTAAAAAAGGAAACAGAAATTGGTTTATTTACAGCAGGAAAATATTACAATAAAGTATTTGTACTTTTAATTTGATTCTAATAATTATGGCTAATTATTTAAAGTATAATAAAGAAATGAATTTGGGGTGTTTAAAAATCTTTCAGATAATGCATCAGAGATAAAACATCGTAATTAAACATCACTTCTGGGTTTCGGATTAACCCCAGGTAATATGCAACCCGGATAATCAGAAGTCTACTGTATATGAAACCATACGCAAATTCAGGGTTGGGCACGATAAAGAAACGACAGAGGCATGTTCCTCCTGTCGTTTTTCGGAGACTGATCGCAAATCAAATTCTAAAATATACCATAAAAGCAACTTGTAAACTTCGTTTGTTCACCTGCACTGGCTATTAAAATACAATCGGCTTCACATTCCGGGGTTAAGAGCGAAGGATTCCCGCGAAAGTGGAAAACTGCGAATACTCTAGGCCTCCAAAATCAACTCTTAATACTGTAGACCATATTTAACACACAAAAAAAAGTAAAATAGATTTAATAAAACATATATTTAAAACATAAAACATATAAATAGATAATAAAACAAATATAATAAAACATATAAATAGATTTAATAAAACATATAAAACATATATTTAGGATTTAGTAAACATTTTTCAGTTTTCTTTACACTTTTTATCCTTCGCGCTTGATTTTCCACAATAGGTCTCAAATCTCCAAAAAATTCCCATTTAATTATTGTTGATAGTCTTGCAACTAATCAAATTAGAAAACTATACAGTACTTTAATACGTACAGTCGGTTCCATAAAGTTTTGTACCTAAGCGGAAGATTCGCTTATTCTTGTCAGTTTAGAGCACGTGACGAGCACATCCCGCACGTATACTTCCCTCCCTATTCTCAGTCACAACAGACAAGTCCATTTGAAACTGCCTTGAATCTCGGTATAAGTACCTGACTTTACAATTGATCAACTTCCGGTGAGCTTAGCCCCTACGAGGTAGGTACAAAACTTTATGGAACCGACTGTACATAGGCTATATACATATTAATCGTACATTAGAAGTCATAATTGAAAGGCTTTTCTTAAAATTAGTGAACAATGTAAATTCAATTCAAATAATGTCTGCAGTTTTATTCGGAATGAGCAATCATAAAAAATTTTTGTTTATTCATTGCTTTTGTATTTCTCTGTATGGTGCATTGATATGAATACATTTAAATAGAATTTTTGTCTTCATCACGGTTTAAGGTGTACTTATTAAACTATTATACCATTGAAAAATGATTTTTATAAATATAATAAACAAGTTACACAAATACCTTATTATTATGCAAGAGATTAATATTCAGAGATTAGTGTTCATGGTAACGTTTATATTGGTAATTGATTATTAATTTATAGAAAACCTTAAAATATGATTTTAATGAAATATTAAAATAATGCATAGTAATTTACTCAAAGGTAAATCTGTAATGCCTATTTAATTTTATCACTTTAAGTACTGTATTGATGTTTTGTCTTAATTCTGTTATACTGTATAGCAGTGCTGTTGAAAGAAATTTTCGGGACCGTGACAAGTCTGTGATCCGGGTTCCACTTAAAAAAGTACATCACTTTGGTTTAATAAAAAAAGTCATTTAAAACATAAAACATTTATTTAAAAAATTGTACAATAAATTCAAAATTCGATACATTACATATCATGAAAAATACAAACATTAAATAAAAGCAATAAAAATTTAAATATTCTCTGAGATGAGACCAAAAATATTTAAAAACCTTCAATGAGGGATGAATAAAAATTTTAAAACCTTCGTCTATCAAAATACTGTTATAGATAAAATAGTTTATTTTAGCACAACTGCTTTAGGTGATAGACATTGCGTTCTTGTGGCGGCCTGAGAACTATCAGACATGTTATGTGACACACGGGGCTCGACAGTCGGGCCCTTTTCGATGCCGGGACCAAAGTCTCGGATGTCACCCCTCTCGGCGGCCCTGCTGTATAGTACTTTACTGTATTTTTCTTACAATCTTTCTATTCCTTTTTTTTTATAGTTATAATAATAAATGATAATTATTGATGAATTTTGACTATATGATTAGATGCATTATATTACTAAATATTGTGTACATTAAATATAAGATTGAACTAGAAAATATTATACAGCATTTCTATTATCATATATTAAATGCAGGAGCGCTTTCGGACTGGACTGCCCCTCTTCACCTGCACAGTGAAAGTGAGCGTAGCAGAGAACCTAACAGAGAATGGAATATCTGTAAAAACAAGTGTAAATTGTACTATTTATTAAATATTTATTTTTCATTTGATTTATTAAACTGGCTTTTCCGGTCGTTTATTTCTGATTACAGTGATACCTCGGTTCACGAACACAATCCGTTCCTTGACCCTGTTCGTGATCCGAAAAGTTCGTAATCCGAATCAATTTTTCCCATTGCAATTAATGTAAATCCAAATAATACGTTTTT
>AYEL01073466.1:0-26328 GCA_000484575.1 Olivierus martensii | reverse complement strand
TATCTTTTGCTATGTTAAAATGTGTTTTCGGTTCTAACCATTGAGTATGAATTCTGGACACGGCAGCTTCAATTGACAACCAAGGAATTTGAGAGAGAGAGAAGGAACTTTCAAAGGATTGTCTCCTATATTAATTAAATTATACAGTTTATATAATTTTTTTCGGTTTGAGGAATGAGAAAACCAATTAAACGTTTCCCTAATTAAAAATTCTAAATTTCTGGGCAAGTGCTCTCTTGTAGCCGAAGGAACTGCCAACTGTAATGAATGACAAACACATTTAATTAGAATCAAATGTGGTACTTCCAATTTTAATTTGTCATATACTCCATTATTTATCCCTACCATTACCGAAGCATTGTCAGTCCGTATTCCTTTTAAATTGTGTATGTTTAATTGTCTAATCTGTGCTCCAGACCTAGATCTTAAAGCTGTTTGTAATTTGATCATTGTTTCTTCCTAATTAGATCTTCGGTTTGACTTGCTGTGGTCAGAGCGTAGCTTGTATAAACACTTGTATATTTATTGCTATCGTATAGCTATTGAATAAATTGATGTCGTAAACTTGTAGAATAAATTAGTCTGTAAAAATATACATGGACCGGATTTCACATTCATATAATTTATTTATTTATTTCCATAAAAATATCAGTTCATATAAAAACAAAAATTAATCAGTAATCTACTAAAGTGCATACCGGGATAATGTTCTTTTACACATTTATACATTTTACATAATGTTCTTTTATACATCGGAGTGGCCCATCCTTGGCCCACCTAACAAAAATGCTGGTTACGTCACAGACTACATACGATCCATACACAGAAAGTTAGTAGAATTCTAGTAGATTTTCTTCAAGATCTTAGTAGAAAATCATCCTCCACTATTGGCAACACTGCCTCTGTCTGTTACCGCCGATGAACTTTGAGCTTGGACTTGGTAGAGTCAAGACGTCTGTTTCTCTGCTCCTGCCTTAATCAAGATCTCTTCTGTGGTGACTCCGCAACCTCTTGGTGAGTAACTCCAGAATCTTGGATCCTTCGGGCCAGTGTACCTTTGTGGTTCCCGCCCGAACTATTGGTGTCTTCTTAGAGGGTGCCTATAGGCCCTTCGCTACCAACGTCATTTTCGGCCCCCCGGCGCCGATGCACTAGGATTGAGTTTTTTGGTGGCCTGAGCTCCGATCTTCTCTTCTGAGACCTCTGATTTTTTGGGATTCAAACCAAGAACTAATGGTGCCTTATGATACATCTAGCCCTCTACTCTTTGTACCCTACAGATCACTTCTCTGTCCTCCCTTCTCCTTTAGTGTCTCCATCACGGTTCTCCGCCATCTTGGATTCCAATTTAAGAACTATTGATGCCATTGAAGTCTACTAGTGTTCAACTTATGGATACCCTTCAGGTCTTCTCTCCAGTGTTGCCATCTAGTGGATGCAGTTGGATTGACTTCTTGGATTCTCCACTCCTCATCCAGCCAGTTCATTAGTGATTCTGTGTGCTCACCCCCCTTTTTGTGTTTGTGTTTTTCTTGAACTAACTGTGCCTTCAGTGTGTCCTACATCACCTTTGGATACCCCGCAGGTAGTTTACTCATATGAGTTGTCAGTTGTCAGATGGAACTGGATTAAAAATTCTACACTGTTCAACCTTATACAACACCTGTTCGTCCTGGGTGAGCAATTCTTAACTTTTACATCTAGTTTACTTGTCCAAACTATTTAACTTGTTAGTTTTAGTTATTTTAGTTTTAGGCTTAGTCTTCTCTCTTTTATCCTTAACTTATTTATAGTTTTAAGTTTCTTTAGCTTCAAACATGTCGGAACTCGAAGCTCTGGAGCATATTGTTAAATCAAAAATGTTAGAAAACGTTGATAAAATTGTGGGGCTGCTGCCTGCCAACTCCAAGAATCAGCTTATTAAGGAGGAAAAAGGAAAAATCAGAATTTTCGCCCTTGAAATACAGGGCTTCGCTAATGAAATCCTCGGTACTGTTAAAACCCTTTTCAAAAATCAGTCTTCTGAAAAACCCTCCTATGCTGATAAAGTGAGGTTGCCGGGCAGAAGTGCCAGTACTGAGATTGTTAATAATTCTTTGGCTAATAATAATGATGCTAACAGCCCTGGTCCTTACGCGGTTTTAATCTCCTCTGCTGATGATGATTGCTCGTCTGAGGATGGTGCGGACATAGGGGATATCAGGGATACTATTACTTCTACCGTCAAACCCCAAAATTTAGGCCTAAACATAAAACGCATTCGGACTACTAAACAGAAAGATCTCTGTATAGAATTAAAACATAAAAATGACACAGATAAACTCATTGTTGCTATTGAGTCCATCCCTGATCTTACCGACAAAATCAAAATTAGGCAGCCAAATAGGAAAAACCCTAGGGTAATTTTTTTAAATGTGCCAAATTATATTGAAGTAAAAGATATCATACCATATACTTACAGACAAAACAGTGAAATCAATAAACTCTTTGAGGAAAAAGACTGTACCAATAAACAATCTTGCAGCCAATGTGGAGGACCACATAAATATAAAGATTGTCCTAACACTGACTCGACCCCAAGTTGTGTCAACTGCAAGAGATTTAACACTCTACAAAAATATAATAAATTTTCTGAAGAACAACGCTTTTCACCATACCTGCCAATATATCAAACGAATGAAAACCATGTCAGTTACAAGAATAAACTACGAGTAATTCCTTGCTACATTCCTTCAGGCTATCCAGTTCAAACCTTACCATGGATAACAATCTTAATGTTAATAACACCCTAGATGTGACTCCCCATAGTCTAAACTCCTGTAAAATTCTTCAAGCAAATTTACAAAAAAGCAAAGCTGCAACCAACAACATTCTTAAATCTGCAGTTGATCTGAATGTGGATATCTTGATGATCCAAGAGCCTTATACTTGGAACAACCAACTGACCCACTTTGGTGGCCTCCGGGTCTTTCCAACTGGATCCCCTTCCTTTCCTCTTAAAACTGGCATCATCACCAGGAATGATAATTTTGACTACATGGCATTAAATAATCTCAGTAACCAATTCTTTACTACTGTCTTAGTGAAATGCTCTACAACAGAACTCGTCATTATCTCTTGTTATGCTCCACCTGACTGCAACTTCGACCATTTCCTCAGTGAATTACACAATGTCTTACTTGCTCTGCCAAACTCTAAAATTTTAATTGGTGGTGATTTTAATGCCAAATCTCCCGTCTGGAATAGTCCCTATGAGGACTCTCGTGGTCTTGACACTGTTCACTTCATGCATGAGCATAACCTCTTTTCAATGAACTCCAGCCCTGACCCAACTTTTCTTACTTCCAATGGAGAAAGTTGGATTGACCTTGTCCTTATTAATCAACCTCTTCTCAATAAAATCATGGACTGTGAAACTTTGAACTATACAACGGCTAGTGACCACCAATATATTCAGACTACACTTAATATCTCTACTAGAAAAACTTCCTTCAATATTACTAAAACCCATACTAATTGGGAAGTTTTCCGCAACTTCCTCAGGAACACTTGGAATCCAATTCCTCTTGACAACATCCGCTCTAAAAGGGACATTGACACTGCCGTCCTATCCCTTTCCAACTCTGTCAGGGAGGCCTCTCGTGCTGCTTCTACGAAGCAAATCATCAACAGAGAATTAGTTCCCTGGTGGAATGATGATTTACAAAGAATTCGCCAGCAGGTTCGCTACCTTTTAAGGTTGTGGAGAAGAGAACCAAATCCTGAACTCAAGGAAGTTCATAAAGCCCATTACAAAGACTGAAAAAATACAAGACTGAAATTACTAAAGTTTGTTCCTTGGCTTGGAAATAGTTCTGCACCTCTCAGGTTAACCCTTGGTCTGAACCATTTAAGAGAGCTATCAAGAAAAGGAAAAAGGCTAGCCTTCCCTCCTCTGTTCTCCTTCCAAATGGCACTCATACCTCCACCATAGAGGAATCTGTCAGTGCTATCCTACAACACCATTTCCCTCCTGACATTCCAGCTAATGATTCTCCTGAACAAAAAGAAGCAAGAGAATACTCAATCCTCCCTCCAAATACTCACCCTGACAGAATCTTTACCTTTCAAGAAGTCCAAAAGCTATTTCATTCATCAATCCAAAGAAATCTCCAGGACCTGATAGAATTTCTGGTGATATGGTTAGGGAGGCTTTTAATGCCATCCCCATCGCTCTTGTAACTTTATACAACTGCTGCCTTGAACTCTGTTACTTCCCAGATGCCTGGAAAAAAGGTGAAATCAAGTTAATCCCTAAACCAGGTCAGGACTGTGCCCTCCCAAGCAGCTATCGCCCTATAAGTTTGCTCCCCATCCTGGGGAAGGTCCTTGACAAACTTCTCACGGACAGACTCTCCTGGCACTTAGAGACCCGAGATTTCTTCAACAACAATCAGTTCGGCTTCCGCAGGGGAAGGAATACCCTGCAAGCTATCAATAAAGTCCAAAACTACATCAATGGGGCCAAAATGGAAAATAAACACGCTATGGCTATTTCTATTGACTTTGCCGGGGCGTTTGACTCGGCTTGGAGATCCAGGATCCTTCAAACTTTAAAACACCAGGACTGTCCTATTAACCTCTATCAAGTTCTCCAGAGCTATTTCTCTGATCGCTCTGCAGGAGTCTATGGCAACCATTTCAATGTCATTTTGGATGTCAGCAGAGGATGCCCACAGGGATCGTGTTCCGGCCCCCTCCTGTGGAACATCCTTTATAACAGCCTACTTAATATCTCCAACACTCCTCCTGATACCATTATTATTGGTTTTGCTGATGATACCTTGGCCCTTCTAAAACATCAGAATAGAGACATTTTACAAAATCAAGCAAATGAAATTGTTACTAAAATCTACCATTGGAGCATTGAGAATAAGCAACCTATCAATCTGAAGAAATGTTCAACAATGGTGGTTGGCAGAAATGGCCCGTTGCAGAAAAAACTCTGTTAAAATTAACAATCAGCTTATCCAGCAAAAAACTACAATGAAATATCTCTGCGTCATTTTTGATCAGGCCTTAACCTGGAAAGACCATATCTCTTATATTTACTCTAAGGCTACCACTATCCTCCATACTCTTTGCTGTATTGCCAGCAAGACTGGGGACTCCCCAAATCGGCTGTTAAAACTATCTATAATAATGCCATTGAACCAGCAATCACTTATGCTGCCCCAATCTGGGGCCATGCCATTCTGAAAATACATAACAAAAGAAAAATCCTCAGTTTACAAGGTTCTGTTGCTATCAACCTCACTAAATCCTACCGCACTGCTCTGACTTCAGCCCTTTAAATCATCAGTAAACTTTTGCCGGTAGACCTTAAGATTCGTCTCATCAAATGGAAATATATTTTGTGCAATTCTACCCTAGAAGAATTGAATAATAGCCTTGATGCTCCTGACCGTATCAAAGAACTTTACAACAGTATCCACAACTTTGGACTTGACATCCCTAGTACCTCTCAATCTGGACATCCTGCTATCATAGTATCGCTCCCTATCCAATACAATCCGAATTACAATAAAGACGGACTCTACTTATTTACTGACGGTTCCAAACTGGATAACGGTGTGGGCGCTGCCCTGGTGGTTACTAACAAGCATAAACAGACTATTCGTCAGGGCTACTACAAATTAGTGGCTCATAACTCTATTATTCAAGCAGAAACTTTTGCCATTTATAAAAGCTCTCCTGTATATCACCCAGAATTATACTCCTGGTTCTAACTATTTTATTCTTTCGGACTGCAAAACTGCTCTTCAGCGGACTTTTAACACCAGCCGTGCTTACTCTCTAACCCAGGAAATCCATTCTCTCCTCTACGACATCACCGTATCTGCCATCTTCAAACCTTCTGGATTCCTGGACATTCAGGAATCCAGGGAAATGAAAAAGTGGATTTCCTAGCAAAAAAGGCTGCTGCCCACAACCTCCATCCTATTTTCTGCAGGCTACTCCTGAGCCACATCAACACTGAGCTTTATAACTACTGTATTGACCTGTGGCAGCACGACTGGGAAACTGGTCACTGGAAGAACAACCTTCGGCTTCATTCCAGGTCATTCGTAACTTTTTGAGCCTTGACTACTACATCACTCAATTATTAACCGGCCATGGTAACTTCAGGCAATACCTCCACCGTTTTGGACTCAATGATAATTAACTTTGTGACTGCAGCTGTCCAGAAACTCAAGACAACCAACATCTCTTCAACTGCTCTCATTACTCTACAGAACGAGACAACTTAATCTGTGCCACCCTTCAGGCGGGATATAACTGGCCCTGCAGCCTGAACACCTTCATCGAAAACAAGAATGTTCTTCAAGCCTTACAAAAATTCATCTCCTCCACTTCGGCTCTCCAGATGGACTTCAGCAACAACCACAACGATAGTGTTAATTAATTTGGTGCTTCATTTTTTGTTTTGTGCAGTGTGTGTTCTTTTTCGCCTCCATTCTGTGCCCACCTAGATGCTCCTTCAATTACAACCATCCTGTATTGTGCTGAATCTTCTAATCCAGGGATGAGCAACACGCGGCCCGCCAAGCATTTCTAAATTTGAATTTATTTTATCGACTTTCTCCCATCAATATATTGTTATAAAATTAATTATAATAAAATGGTAGTACATACTAAACCGAAACAATTTTTTGTGATGAGTTACTCACTTGTCGGCGACTTGTTCAAACATGCAATACGAAAGCGCCGCGTCTGTGCTTGTTTGTGTTTGCTTCTGTCACACAATCCGTCAGACTGGTAAGCTGTTAACTAGCAATTTTAGCAATTCTTGTGTTTCTTGAAAGGCGTGAGTGCAATATTATTGTCAAAAAGGTAATATTAGAGTTTTTTTATTCAAAATTAAGTTTTCCTACAAATTTTTTTAACTTTCAAATTTTTAATCCATAATAGCATGTCGGAAAAACAAACAAAAAAACGGAAGGTTGCGGATGAGCACAGGCATTTCCAAGAAAAGTGGAAATTTGATTATTTTTTCGCTTTCGTCAAAGATAAAGCTGTATGCTTAATATGCTCAGAGACTGTGTCGACATTAAAAGAATATAACATAAAAAGGCATTACGATACAAAACATGAACAACAATATAAAAACTTAACAGGACAACTCCGGATAGATAAGTTTAATGAAATGGAGAAAAACTTGGGAAAACAACAGGCCATTTTTAAAAATCAAGCTATTTTATCAAATACGGCAGTAAAGGCTAGTTTTGTTGTCAGTCAAATACTGGCAAAAAAAATGAAACCCTTTGCGGATGGAGAGATGATAAAAGAATGTCTGACTGCTGTTGCAGAAATAGCATTTCCTGATAAAATAAATATTATTTCAAACATTAGTTTATCAAGATTCACCATTGCAAGGAGAATTGAAGACTTGTCCGAGAACATAGCAACAACGCTTCGTGAACGCATTGCAAAATTCGAATACTGTTCTTTGGCACTTGATGAGAGTTGCGATATTAGCGATACAGCACAACTGGCTATATTTTTACGTGGTATTGACACCAAATTTAATATTACCGAAGAATTGTGTTCACTGATTCCAATGCAAGGGACTACAACCGGCAAAGACCTGTACGATGAACTAAAGTCTGTGTTGGAAAATTTTTCAATTTCATTAGAAAAGATTATTGGTATATCGACAGATGGAGCACGAGCAATGTCAAGCATGGAGGTAGGAGTATCGGGAAGGCTATTTCAAGACATTAAGAAGGTCACAGGAAGGGAAATATTCGTTAACCACTGCATAATTCACCAGGAAAATTTGTGTGCGAAAAGATTGAGTTTGCCAAATGTCACAGTACCAATAATTAAACTAATCAATTTTATAAAGTCGCGCGCGTTAAATCACCGTGAATTTAAAGAATTCCTGAAAGATTTAGAAACTGAATATGGCGACGTGGTTTTTAATACCGAAGTACGTTGGCTTAGTAGAGGTGCAATGCTAAAAAGAGTATACAACTTAAAAAGCGAAATACAATTGTTCTTGGATATGAAGGGATATGCCTTTCCTCATTTTGGTAATAAAGAATGGATGTGCGATTTTGGGTTTCTTATCGACATGACTCAGCATCTCAATGATCTTAATGTGGAACTTCAAGGCAAAGGACAGTTTATTCACAATTTGTATGATAAAATTCAGGGCTTTGAGCGCAAATTAAAATTGTGGAAACAGCATCTTTTGCAGAATAATGTGTCTCACTTTCCACATTTAGAAAAAGAAAACGTTACTACTTCTCAAAAATACGCACAATATATAGACATTTTAATCAACGAATTTCAATTACGATTCCAAATGTTCAAAGCTGAGAAGACAGCGGTTTCCATGAAAATGTTTTCCTCGCCATTTAATATCGATGTGGATACAGTTCCCGAAGACTTTCAAATGGAAGTGATTGACATGCAGAATAATACCGATTTAAAAAATGTATTTTTCTCAGTAAACATCGAAAATTTTTATAAATCTTATGTGAGCCCTGAGAAATTTCCGCTTTTGACGAAAAATGCAAAGCAAATGATGTCTCTGTTCGGAAGTACGTATGTTTGCGAACAATTATTTTCAACCATGAAATTAATCAAAAATGACCACCGATCAAGACTGAGTGATGCACGATTAGAAAGCTGCGTACGTGTAGCTACCTCATCAATTCCGGCTGATATTGATCAGCTCGTATCGAATAAACAGTGCCAAATTTCTCATTAAAAATTTCAAGAAAATTCGTTTTTCTGTTCTTTTCTTGTTTTTTTTTATTTTGCATTAAAATTTGTATATGAAATCTTTACTTTTTTAAATTTTATATTTTTTATTCTAATGTTTATTATAAATAAAGTTTTGTAAATTATTAATAAGTGTTACTTTATGTGCGGCCCGCAAAAAAATTTTTAAATTTAAATTGGCCCGTTGATTAAAGAGGTTGCTCACCCCTGTTCTAATCAGTGTTGTGTGTGATCTATCCCGTCATCCAGTGTCCCCTGTGAAGTGTCAACGGTGGTAATCGACCCGTCTTTCTTGTGTTTTGTGTGTGCCCAGCATGTGATCTATTTTAAATTCGACCATCCTTCCTGTTTGTGCTTCTACCACTGGTGATTGACTTGTGTGTTTGTGCTTTGTTCTACATCTGACTTGGTGCCCTCACCCTTCAGTGATGCCAAGCAAGCCTCCTCCCTCCTCCTATGCACTTGCTCAACGCTCCCACTGACTCAGTTTGATGAGACTGCAATCTCAGAGGGATAGGAAGCTACCACCCATGTTGGCATGGTGATACAGACTCCTTTGGACTTGACGGTACAATCTCGACGGACATGATGGTGCTGACGCCGAGTGGCATGACGGTGCAGACACCAAATGTCATGATGGTGCAGACACCAACTGTCTTGACGGTTTTGACATCATTTGGCTTAACAGTGCAGATACCATGTGGCATGACAGTGCAGACATCAAATGACACGATGGTGCAAACTTGGATTGGCAAGACAGTGCTGACTAAGATTGACAAGACAATGTGGACTCCGAGAGACTCTTAGGTTCGCCAAGTTCAGGTGCTTCAACCTTCTCTTTTGCTTATGGAATCTATCTCAACTTGTGGAATACCTAACTTCGATTAGCATCTGCTCTTTTGTTACAGAGTTCTTCTTTCCATCTGTAATTAAAATTTTGTTAACACAAACCGATGTTATCCTGGCTCTGCACCTCTTACTATTGCTTTTCCACTCTGCACTAGCTCTGGACTTCATAAACTTCAAGTTCAATGACTTTTGTAAATAAGGACTTCAACTCCCTACTTGTGACCTTGTTCTTTTGTCAACGATTTTCTTTATATTACAAACCTACTCTGTACAGCAACATTGTAACCAATTGTATGTTATTTTGTAATTGTAATTTTGTTTTGATAAACACCGATGTGGGACGCCATGGGCCCCATATAGTGCTGGTTGCTCCCCTCCTCTTCCTTAACTAGCGCCTTGTTCACTTCTTAAGAAAGTTCCTTTAACACTATCACTATACTCTTCTCACTTCTATTTCTTCTTTAGGCTAAACCACTGAGTGCAGCCTCTAACTTACCCATCTGTTACCACCGATGAGGCTAGTTGAACTCCATTGTTAAAAGCTTGCATTGTTGTTTGAGTTTCACCTCAGAAAAACTGTTCTTCTTAACTGTTCTTACTTTGCCGAATAATCTCCTCTGATCTCTTCGCTGATTCCCCTCAGATACGGAACCCTTGGTTTTTATAGCATCTTCGAATGCGGAAATCTCCCACGATGAACAAGGAACTTAAGTAGTTTCTCATGATTTTAATTAATAGATCAGTGTTGATATCTTATTTAAATTTAATTAATAATTTTCGTTTAGATAAAAATTTATAAAGTTTAAGTTTTAAAACTGTTTTAACATAGTCATCTTAAGAGAGTGCTGTCTGTGGGTCCTCGAGACCTTACACTGTGTTAAGCCTTTAGAAGTTAGAAGACTAAGTTAGAAGTGGGTGAATCAAACTAGCAGTTATTGTGTATTGTTAAAAGGCTTTGCTTGCCATAATTAACAAAACGATTTTATTTGATTTTGAATGTATTTTGCAATCGATTTCTTCTGCAATTACGTTTATTCAGGTTAACGGTTAATGAAATGCATTTTTGTAAGAAATATGCTACGGTAATGACATCTACAGTCTACCATATCAATTATTATTTATTACTTTTCTAGAGATTACATAAAGTATATTGCTGAGATATGGAACAGATTTGATATCTTTTTGTATTCATTTTATTTATCGATAAAATTTTTGGCATTATAGCTATAAGTTGGAGGGCCGCATTAAGTAGTTTCGAGGGCCGCGGTTTGCCCACCCCTGAATTAAACCATCATATCACACTTTGGGATATTCTGTAGCGTATCTGCCAGCGGCCACTATTAGAGTCCACCATAGACTGGCTCCTGAAAACATCCATGGTGGGGTCAACATTCTGGTTGACCCCACTCTGGATATTTTTTTCAAGGGCGGAATTTTGCCAAAAAATTAATAAAGAAATAATAATTATAAATAAAAATAAAAATATGAATAAAATTCTGGTATTGTAATGATGTTTTTTAAATTCATTATTCGGGTTGTGTAAATAAAGTAATCTTCTATTCTGTAGTTTCTGTCGTATAACAAATAAATTACATTTTGAAAAAGATTTAAAAAAAATAATTTGCGTCTAAAAAGTAAAAGATTGCCTTGATGTAATAGAAAAGTACAGTAGTAGTATGTAATTATAAATAAGTATAAAACTAATAAAAAATAGCAATAAAAGCTAATCTAATCTGTATAAAATATTTTTTGTACTTTTTAAATTTAACAAATTTTTGTATTTTTATATTTATCAGAGAATAAATTGTATTTTTCCGAACCAGTTTTTTTTAATATTGGGAAGGGGAGATGCTCAATTCTGCTTAAGTCGGACAAAAACTTAAAGTTGGCCCTGAGATCAAGCATGGTGCGATGAAAATGACAAAGGGCAAGAGGGAATAAAAAAGTATTCGAAATAGCGTGACGTAGTTTATGGATGATCTATTCTTGAAAGATATTGAATAGTTCAGTTCATACTTCTAATTATTTTAAATAAGCATCAATTTTGGCTATTTTGATAAATACAGTAAATATTCTAAAATATTTTTTACTGCTTCGATAGAACTTAACAGATTGCATCTTGTACAGTATACACAGTATTTTTTTAATGTTTATCATTATAAATATTCGAAAATATTTCCATTTTCATATATTATTATCATTATTATTTAATATTTTATTTGTTTTTATGATTCTCATAATAACTTTTGTTAATTAGTAATTATGAAATGTATGTTTTTTGCGCCATCTGTTGAGATTACTGTTAATCATATTTCTAAAACTGCACTAATATTGAAAAATAAATTACATATTTTACTAAATATTAAACAGTAATTATTTAAGTAGGTCACGAGAAAGAAAACTTTTGAAACTGAAGAATTTTGACACATCTCTCCATGTAAACTAAATTATTAAAATTTTGTGAATTGTTGAATTAGTCAATATGTTTTTTTTTTAAGATGTTTATTCTAAAAATGAAGAAAATAAAAAAGAATATCGAACAGCCTAGTTTTTAAATCGAATCATCAGAAAGAAATTTGCTAATTATGGCAGTTAGAATATAGCTTTATTGTCTAGTAAATGCAAACAAACAGGCAAAAATAAAAATCGAAAATATACAGAGTGAAGAAAAACTTCGTTGTAAAATTTTATGTACTGATAGGGGACCTCGAAACAAGTCGAAAATATGCAATGAACATATGGTCTAAATGGAACCATTTTCGAGTTATAACGTACTGATAGGGGACCTCGAAACAAGTCGAAAATATCCAATGAACATATGGTCTAAATGGAACCATTTTCGAGTTATAGCCCTTTAAAGCTAGCCAATCACAAACGAGTACACAAAGCATCACGACGCGTTGCGTTGTCTAGCCGCGTCGCTCGCCTTCTTATTACCAGGTAGTAAATAGGAAAGCGACGCAATGCGACGCGTCTTGGCAACGCGACGCGTCGTAAAGCTTTGTGTACTCTATGGTGATTGGCTAGCTTTAAAGGGTTATAACTCGAAAACAGTGTCATTTAGAACATATGTTCATTAGACATTTTCGACTTGTTTTGAGGCCCCCTATCAACACAAAATTTTACGAGGAAGTTTTTCTTCACTCTGTATATGATTTGTTTAAATGGTACTTGTCTTTTATAGGGGTCCCGCGATGCGACTGATCGCGTCCAATCGCGTCGCGTCAGATAGTTTTAGATCACGTGGTTCTTTAACAACGGAATTGCCGATTCGTATTTTATACATTAGTCAGTGGGGGACGAATCTTAAATTCTCTAATGTATAGCTTATTTGGAATGAATGTTAAACACAACAGAATTTCGCCGCCCACCGACTAATGTATAAAATAGAATCGACAATTCCGTTATGTTAAAGATTCACTCCAAAAAACTATACAGAATTGAAGATTCGCCGCCCACCGACAGAACCACGTGATCTAAAACTATCTGACACGACGCGACTGGACGCGATCAGTCGCGTCGCGGGGGCCCCTATAAAAGACAAGTACCGTTTAAATTTCTAGATCAATAATCACGAACGATTTATGCAATTTTCAATTTTCTTACGAAATTTTTGCATAGTTTTCTGCATTAATTGGAAATAATAATTAAAAATAATAATAATAATTTGATAATTATTTACAGTAAATCAATGTATATGTTAATTTGACCATCGGCTAATTTTGGGGAATCGTAGACACTTTTCTATCATTTAAAAAACATATTTCACGTTTTGACAAATGAATTTTCATCTTAATAAAGGCAAAAATTTCACAAAGAATTAAATACGCTATAAAAAAAATATTACATTTCATATTAAATATGTAATTATTCTAGATAACATTTTTATAAGGCGACAGTTAATAAAATTCAATTAAAATTATGTATAAATTATTAAAAAAAGAATATAATTTCCGTAAAAAAAAAAACAAAATTAATTTCGTTTCCTTCTTAATTAATAATTTTTTAAATTTTATCGGACATTTTGTTTCATATGAAGAAACCTAAAAATTTTACTTATACCAGAATTAAAAAAATTTATTTTATTAAAATGGCATAATAATATAAATACACCAGCATAAATCAACACTTTAATTTCAGACATAGAGGGCTTAAATTATTGAAAAAATTTTGTTGAACCTTTATAATAAAATGAAAAGATTGAATAGATTCTGAAAGCTTTTGATATCAAGTAATAGCTTTTGACTGAACAGAGAAAATCAAGATAATTAAACATAAAATATTTAGAGAATTTAACTTTTTCAAACTACAGTTCTATAGATGATCTAGTAAAAGACATAAAATAGCATCCTATTAATTGGAAAATAGCATTTTGCCCATAATTTATATCACTGTGGAAACTGGGAAAAATTTATTGCTATTTATTCACATAGCCCTGTATACATATTTTTTCATGATTAACTAACTATTTAGCTCAAAGAACTTTTCAAAATTTTCTAAATATTTTTTTTTTATTTACAAAAAAAAATTTGCAAATCTATTTATTTCCTGTAGTTATGTCTATTTAATTCATCCTTATAAACAAATTATCAATTCTTGGAAAAATACAGAATTAGTTTACATTAAGATAATGTAAAACATGAATTACGAAACTAATTTAATCATCTTTTATCATATTTATATAAAATAATTTAAAGAAAGTAAAATACTTAAATTATTTTATCTAAAGTGATATAATTTTTATATCGTTTAAACTTATAACTACAAATTTTATGAATAAGAATTTCATTATCTTCGCAATATTTTTTACTTTTTATAAAAACATAAATATATGAAATTATTACTTATAAAATTTAGTTATAACTATTCAAATTATATAAAAAAAAAATTTAACATCCTGCCATCTGTTACTGGAAAACAGAATTTTGAAATATTTAAATATTTGTTCTGTATAATTATGGATTTTTATAGATAAATTTAACATTGTTATACTTGTTTTGAGAAATATTAAAAAATGTTATCATTCAATGAAACAATAGCAATATAACATATTATTTTTATAGCAATTTATTGTTTATTGAAGTTACTCATATATCTTTAAAATATATAAAAACTCTTAAAAGTCTCTTAAAGATATACTTAAATAAGACACTTATAAATCTCATTTAAGTTTATCGTTAAAGTATATATTTTTATATTTCGAAGAAATATTATTACATCCATTTGAAATATTCTTTTAGAAATAATAATTAAAATTAAATTTTTCTTCCTTTCTTTGCCTAACATTTTAACATTTCTACTTTCCAGAAGGTTGAAGTGACCTTGAGTTATCCTCTCTTCCACATGTCTTTCTACTTCATCTGTTGAGGGGTGTTATAAGGGAGCAAGTGGTCTGACGAGTACTGCACATCAATTAAATTTCGACTAAATTTTCTGATAATTTACTTTAGAATATCTACAAAATCTGATAATGTAAATTGTCTGGTTTATTTCTTTCAATAAATGGTAAAGTTCAAGATTCATGGTTAATGATAAATAATTTGATATCACACTTATTATTGAATTCTATTTTTTAATATAATATTTTTAATTAATGAACTGTCCGTTAAATATGTAGAATAAACAAATAAGAGATAAATATGAATTTTCAATGCTATTTTTGAAAGCAAGTATTCATTGCTTCCTACTTATAGAGTGGATAATTTATTAAAATGCTTATCAAATTTCCATATATACAATGTATTATGAAATAGCTAAATTAATATATGTAAGAACTACACAAATTAAAAAACTAGTTTAGCAGTTTATACTGAAAAATTTTAATATAATAAAATTTAAAGACAATAAAAAAGATCAGGGGGAAAAAAGCATTTGGTAAAGGAATTTCTATTGACTTTACAGGAGAGTAGCATTTTGTAAGAGGAAGGTCTACGTTATCTCTTGACCTATGACATTGTTTATCCCTCTGGAGGGGAGATTAGTTTTAAAACTTGTATAGTGCCGGGCAGACGTTGAAGTTCACTCCCAGTTTTGTTGCTCTTGTAAAAGGATGAGTCGGTCCTTTCTCCTAGTTTGTAGCATTATTTTGCTATTCCGTTGTTCGGTAGGGGAAGGTAAGAGAACTTTTTATTTTTTTTTTATATTGGATAAAACTTATATTTAAAGAAATGGAAATCACTTTTTTGATTTTTAAATATAGATTTATTAGGCGGTTTGATATCCAATGTACCAGAAAGTTTACAAGATTTACAGAACTTACCTTCATTGAAAAGTCAAGTTGAGCAGTTAGAAAAGAATTTAACTTCACTTTGGAGTTCTGTATCGAATTTACGTCAAAATGTTGAACATGATTTGCACCAATTACATCAGTTTCAACTGGAAATGATCGATAAATTGAAAACATTATTTGGAATAGAAATAGGTGAGATAATTTAATATTGAAGTATGTTTATTGTTTATAATTTATTTTTATTAATTTTTAAATATTTTCGTAGAACATCAACCTAAAAATATGTATCATATGCAAAAGGAAGGTCAAAAACACGACGATATTGATAGCCATTCACGTACTTTTCACGGTTCTTATGATCACGATCATCATCATGATGACTATCATCACGGAGACCATCATGACGATCACCATGGAGACCATCATGATGATCATCACGGGGACCATCATGACGATTATCATCATGGAACTCATCATGACGATTATCATCACGGAGGCCATCATGACGATTATCATCATGATCATCATTTTGATGACTCTCATCACCATGGTGATGACCATTTTAGATCCGATGATCATTCTCATAGTTCTGAAGATCATCATCACAGCCATGAAGATCATGATGATGATCACAGTCATCAAAATACCAGTTCGCACCAACATGAGACACACAGTGATGATCATCGCGAACATGATGATCATCAAGGAAGTCACGAAGATTCTCACGAGCATAAAGACCATTCAGACCATCACGATGAACATGACGATCACGCAAAACCAAATCATTCACACGATGATGATCATTCTCAGCATACCAAAGATTCTCATAATGTAACTCAAAGCACTCACGATCAACACCATCACCATGAATCTAATCAAACTCATTCACAATATAGTCATCACCACCACCATCATCATCGTTATCATAATGGCCATTCATTGAATTGTAAGTATATAAAACTAAATAAATTTTAATATTACTAAATATATTTAGTTAACGTCAATTCGAAATTTGCAGCAAAATTCGATTTTGCCATTTGTAACGTAATGCCAAACAGAGCAATACCGGAAGAGAAGCAACAAAACGTAACAGGAAGAATAAGGTTATGGCAAAGAGTAAGTTAACACTATTTTTATTTACAAAATTTTAACTTCCAATATAACAATGTCTCTTCATAAACGTAGAAAAATAGCAGTAGTCTGCATATTCATATACACGTAGAAGGTTTCAAAATGGATACGCATCAGCAACACGATTCAAATGACGATAGTCCAAATAAGCATTCTCATGGTTTTCATGTACACAGAGATGGGGATTTAAGCAATGGATGTCAATCGACTGGACCACATTTTAATCCACTCGAAGTAGCACATGGTGGTCCTAAATCAGCTGTTAGGTAATCAGAATTTGATTCATTTCCATATGAAATTTAGCTATTTGTTAATATACATAAACATTCTTTATAGACATGTTGGTGACTTGGGTAATATTGAATGTGATGAGCATGGCGTGACCAATGTTGTGATAATAGATGAAGTTACATCGCTACGTGGACCACATTCTATTATTGGGAAATCTCTTGTAGTAAGTAGCAGTTTATTCACCGATTATTCGTTATAATGTTTAGCATTAAATAATAACTTGATAGTCATATTAATGCAATTATAATATTTATTATATGTAATTATTTCATATTAACTGCAATTTTTTGTTTAAAGATTCACAGCACTTTTGATGACTTTGGCACTAATCCCGATATACCAGCAAGTATCTCTAGTGGAAATGCAGGCGCACGAATAGCCTGTTGTATCATAGAGAAAGTGGATCGCCTTCCTCCTCCTGTCAGAAAAACGAACAAGAATATCTCTCATCATCACCATCATTAACGAATATTTTTCCTCATATCTTTTTCATGTAGTGTTTATTTCATATTCAATAAATCGAAATTGTGTATATATATGTTTTATTTATATAAAAAAAAAAATTTCAAATGCAGTATATTTACATTTTCAATAAGATAAAATATGCTCCTCTTATGAAAAATTTTATATAAAAATCGTTCATTGTTTTCTATATGTTAATATATTAGATCTTCAGGAAGACATTAAATTCAATTACATTTCTGATAAAAAAAAATAATCATCTTAAAAACTTCCGACAGCTTTCACAAATATACTTGAGCAATATCATAACATAATTTATAAGTAAAAATTTCAAATTTATTAAAAATAACAAATTTTTATCGTGTTGATTAATTAATTAATTGGCAATTTTATATTCCACAATATAAAGTAGATTAAAATACAGTATGTTATTACTATTTGTTTATACATACTGTGTAAGATTTGAATTATCGATATTCAAATACTGTATATAGAACAGTATGAAAAACAAACTTTATGTGGATATATTTAATATACGTATACAGGGTAACCTAAAAGTTACTATCTATATCGAAAACTAATGGGAATACAAAAAAATAATGTTAAGACAATAAAATAGCTTTATTTCAAAGTACGTGCTACACAAAAATAGGGATGTTCAGTGAGCGGTCTCCACATGGCGACCGTCGGTTCTACAGAGCTCAAAGCAATGCAGCGTTTGTTGAAATTTCATTTCTAATTCACGGATAGCCTGTTGGACCTGCCTTATGAAAATCAAAACTCAAAATTCTCTTTAACTTCCATGCATTTCATGCCTTTGATCTTGCATGTTAAGCACAAACACTTCGTTATTTCCGTGGTCAACGTTGCATCTCTTTGAGCTCTGTAGAGATACCGACGGTGGCCATGTGGAGTGGAGACTGTTCACTGAACATCCCTACTTTTGTGTGGCACTTACTTTGAAATAAAGCTATTTGGTTGTATTAACCTCGTTTTCCTATATTCCCATTAGTTTTCGAGATAATAACTTTTTAAATAACCTGTACAGTATACACTAAATAGCATAAGTGAATGAGTAATGGAAATTCCCTCCTTTAATTGCTGATTATATAAACTCAAATATGACACGGAGATAAAATTTAGGTCACAGCCAATGAAAAAAAATCCAAAATCCCAAAATTTATTTTAATAGCTGCAAAAAATTTAAAAAAACGATATTGTTGTCTACAGATGGGCTGATATATTTAGCAGTTCGATTATTTAAAAAAATTTTTAATTATTAAATTTATTTTTATTATAACCTTAAATTGTTTATTTCTTTGATTTAAAAATGCTTAAAAACAAGAAAATACTATTTAAATTTAACTTGATTGACCATATTTGTCAATCAAGTTAATTTCGATATCTCTCTTCATAAGTAATTTATTGATTTATATTTAATTAAACAATATTTCTCAAGCTTAAATCTTAATTTGCTATGTGTACAAGAATAAAAACTTTATTTCTAATATGATAATTCATTTTAAAATGTTTCATATAACTTATATATGTGTGGTACAATGAAATATAGTTATTTTAATTATTAATTATTTATATTTTATTTTTTGTTCAATTGGCAGCACGGGTTGTTGGCTGCCATGTTCTTTGGTTTTGAAATGTAATAAAGTTTTCATTTACTCTCTGATGTATTATTAATGTAATTTGCACTCCGTAGATGTGGGAAAACATCGACATCACCACATACACATACACACACATTTATATATTATATATGTGAAGAGGTACTCCAGAATTCAATTGTTGGAGTTCAGGCACTGTTCTCATCTCCAGACTGAAGAATAAGAGGTGCAGTCCCCAAGGGATTAGCAACTGAACGCCATAGGTGTGGACCCTCTAGATAAAGTATACTCCAGAATTCAATTGTTGGAGTTCAGGCACTGTTCTCATCTCCAGACTGAAGAATAAGAGTTGCAGTCCCCAAGGGATTAGCAACTGAACCCCATAGGTGTGGACCCTCTAGATAAAGTATATACTGTAATAAGAATCGTTCGGCAATACATGGGGCCCTCCGCAGGAGTGGGCAGCCTGTGGAAGAGCTTGTTTCGCCCCACCACTTAGTATTCTTACTGAGTGGAAAGTGGCGTCATCTGTTGACAAAAAAAAATGTGGCGCCATCTGTACAAGTTGAAATCGTACGTCAAATTATATATTAGTTCAGGGGTCTCCAAACTACGGCCCGCAATATGATTTTATCCGTCCCGCCAATTCGACTAATTTTTCAATAAGAATCCGCAAAAAAAAAAAATAAGCACGGGAAAAAGATTTCAAATGCATTAATTAAAATTATGTTCAAAATATACCTATTCCCGAATAGCAGAAAGCAACCTTAATCATAGTTACGGTCTTTCTAACTGTAAAAGGTCGATTAAAATGGACTAACGAAGGGAAACAATTTAAAAGAATTCAAAACGAAATTAAAAAGTTGCATCCGAATGGATGTAACTTTTTTATTTCATTATATCTGCTACAAAGAATTCAAAACGAAATTAAAAAGTTGCATCCGAATGGATGTAACTTTTTTATTTCATATCTGTTAAGTTATTATATTGGTTTATTTGTTTTCAATAAAAGATATATCTAGTTCTAGAGGTTTTTTTTTTGCTACGGCCGCTGAACAGTGTTGAAGTATCCAATGTGGCCCTCATGGCGAAATTTTTGGAGACCCCTGTATTAGCCAAAACTTATCTTATACATTTTTGGGATCGATTATTAATTAATATTGATTAAAATTCAACAACTCTTAATTACTTCTGATAAATATTGATGCTTTTTATTTTACTTATGAAAAACACGCCATAGAAAGGTAAAAACAATAAAAATCATTGCATAAAAATGGATTTGAAATTATTTCGAATCACACATATCATTTTTAAACAGTGGGGAATTAAATATTGCCAATAACTAAATTAATGTGACCAAAACAGAAAATACTTTAATTAAACGAAGAGCGTTAATCAATCATCAAAAATTAAAAATGGTGAATGATGTCCATCTTAAGTTTTAATCTTTCAAAACTTAATATTGAGAACGACATTACTTTTGGGTTGACCCGATATATACATACATGTGGGCTAAAAAATAATTCCTTTAATATAAATTCGTAGAGATTCATAGAATTTTGTAGACCGCGTTATATCGAAACCGCGTTTCAAGAGGATTTACTGTACTGTATTGGATATGAATTTGATGAAAATGGCAAAACATCATTTACATGAATGATATGCCTAACATGAACGGGATGACGGACATACAGTATACAGTTCTGGGTTTTGAATGTAAGTATGATTGATGAACATGATATGAAACGCAGAAATAATATTAAACATCACGATGAGTATGATGATGATTATGACATTGGTAATTATCATAATTATTACAAACATTACTAAGAATCAAAATATATCGATTTGACTAATATAAAAATAGTCTCGATTCCCACCCCTTGAAAAATGTTTATCATAGGATTCGGTAGTACGGGCTCTAGAGGTCTCGGCGTCCTGCAGCTTTCTTTAACATCTAATCAACACTCTTACATTATTGAGAAAATGATAACTTTGGCGCCTTCCTTCCTAAAGCGCCCCGATGGAGGTGCATTGTCTGCTTACCGGGTTAAGCCGGCCCTAAGTCCAGGTCCGGCCCGTCCTCTACAATCCGGCTGACCCCTTCGCAGAGATGGGCAGCCTGTGGAAGGCTTTTTTCTTCTTCTTCACCGCTTAATATGAAGGTTTTAGTAGTAGCTTTCTCCTCCGATGACGAGACTGATTCGAGAATGGTGCAAGGCGGACGTACACGCCGGGCGGTCCGGTGTCCCTATGGGATCCCATTGCAGACCGTAGAGACGGATTTGGGCACGGCTAACCGCCGGGCGGTCCGGTGTCCCTATGGGATCCCATTGCAGACCGTAGAGACGGATTTGGGCTCCGCTAACAGTCCCAGTTCCATATAGGGACCCGCGAATGAGACCCCAGTGACGGACGCTTCAACTACCGAATGGTAAAAGTTGACCTCTTTAGTTGCCTTTTACGGTCGACCGGATTGGCCGCGTGGAAACGCTTCGGCTTTCCATTCTGGAGGACCCGGTTTCGAATCTCGGGTCTCACCCCTTGAAAATATTTATCATGTGGTCCGGGCTCGGCCCGTCGATCCCGGCTCTACAATCCGGCTGACTCCTCGACAAGGGTGAGCAGCCTGCGGAAGGGCTTGTTTTGCCCCGCCACTTAGTACTCCTACTGAGTGGAAAGTGGCGTCATCTGTTGACCAAAAAAGTTGCCTGTTATGACATGCGAGGTCAGATAGTGAGCATATTCTAACCCTTACTGGAAGGGCTTGTTTTGCCCCGCCACTTAGTACTCCTACTGAGTGGAAAGTGGCGTCATCCGTTGACCAAAAAAGTTGCCTTTTATGACATGCGAGGTCAGATAGTGAGCATATTCTAACCCTTAATCACAGGGGACTGTTGAAGGGCTTGTTTTGTCTCGTCATTTAGTATTCTTCCAGAATGGGAAGTGGCGTCATCTGTTGACAAATATATATATAAAAACAAAAGGCAAACCAAAAGTTGTAGTAATATTATTATTAATTTTAAAAGGGATATAAAAAAGGAAAGGAGGAATTCTTCATTTGATTATTTTCATACCTATTTTCTTTATTGCTAATACTATTTCGTAGAATTTTTATTGTTTTATTTACTTGATATTTATGTAGAATTTTTATTTTTCTTTACTATTTTTATATATTTTTTTCTGGACAAATAAGTAATATCATTAAAACGAATGATTTTATTCTTATATTTAAAAATATTATAATATAAATAAAGTAAAATATGTCTATATTTGAAAGTATTTAAAAAGGGAATTTCTCAGCTTTTTACAACAATTCGTAGTGCCATCTACCGGCAACAATTCATAATATTGATTGCCGGTAACATCCACTTTGCCTGATCAGCAACGGAATCAGTACCTAAAGTAAAACGTTTTTTTTTTTTTTAGATAATTTTTTTCACCAGTAAACATTTTAAAATAATACATTCAAATAATTTTATCATGATAATTATGTACTTACAAATAATTGCAGTTAATACAGCATAATTTATCTACAAGCAACAGTTTACATCTTGTTTTCTTTTTGGATATTGGAATAAATTTTTATCGCTATCAGAGATACTGTATTTTCCAAAAATATATAGCGAGTCTGAATTTACATTGAAGAGAAGTTATCGAAGTGTAAAAATAATCTCAAAATTTGGCGAAATTTACATCATAAAAATAATTTAGAGGTGCTGATTTCAAATATCAAGTTTATTTCTGCAGAAACAATTCGCCCAATATAAAGGAAATCGATCTTCGATGAGCTGTATTGCCTTTATCATTGTTTATAAAGTTTATGTAAAATGCAAACTTTATAATAGTGCTTGACTAAATTTGATGAATATTAATCTAAAGGTCAAAACATAACATAATCAAAGAATGTAACCTGCATATAAATATTCGCAGAAAATGAATGTTTCACTTTCTGCAGAAATAAATTTGACATTTGAAATCAGCATTTCTAAAATGACATTACTTTTATCAATTTCTGACTTTCACATTTATGAATTTGATTGCTGAAAATTCATAGCACTAATAAATAGAGCACCTTAAGAAACCTCTAAACAGACAACATTTATCAGCGGACTGCTGATGAGACAAAAGCTACAGATATTCAATGTTTATAGAATAACTGGTTTTATTCAATTTTCAATGGATATAGTACATGCTTAATTGCAACTATTGTGTACCTTAAGGATGATTATGTAGGTCAAACAAAAAATGGGGGAACAGCGAGTACATTTGAAGAAAGATAAAGATGGACTGTCGGGTTCTTGACATGTTTCACAAGTATTGAAATTGAAAAAAACTTCCAGATTTATAGCTCCAATTTTCCAAATATCGGATACTCTTTCTACAAAACTGGATATCTTGAAGGCGACCTGAATCATTCATTACACCTGTTGATTACTGCTTCAATTTCAATACTTGTGAAACATAGCATATATCCAATTGTTCATCTTTACCTTTCTCAAATGTGCCCATTGTTTTTCCATTACACATAATCACATAATCATCTTTAAGGTAGGTCTACACAACAGTTGCAATTAAACATGTACTCTATCCGTTGAAAATTATACTGTATAATACCAGTTAAGGCTGGTTCCCACTAGAGCTACGTTCCGTTTCCTTCCGTCCCCGTCACTCCGTCCAAGGTATATAGATATAAGGTAGAGCGACTTGGCTGCGCGAGAAACGGCTTCTGCGCATGACGTCACCATCGAGACACTTTCTCAGCCGTTACAGCTGGTGCCTATGTTGTTGAATTTAAAAACACAACTTTACAGTTTAATATGAATTTATTAATAAAAAAAATTGCATTAAAACATTTATTAACAAGTAAAGTATTAGATATACAGGGGAGGGTGGGGGTAAAAAAGTGTTCAAAATAGCGTGACGTAGTTTATGGATGAACCCCTTGGGGATATCAAAGCAGGTTTTCCTCGGCAATGGATTTAGAAATGACTGCTGAATAGAATACAGGCAATTCTCATATCATAAGAACTGTTCAGATAAGACTGCTGGTTCATCGATGCAGGTTCCTTGGTGGAATAAACAGCCTGGCAATTTTAGATTTAATGTTAGGAGACTTTTTAATAAAGCTAAAGGGACAAGTGAATGGGAAAAAAATAAAAAAAGAATTAGAAGAATAGAAAATCTGCTAAATAAAAAACGTTTGTACTGAAGATGGGCCATAATCTAACCCGAAAACGTTTTAGATGATTAAAAGTTTTTGCCTTGCCTAAAGAGCTGTTTATTTTTGATTTAAATTAAATACAGCAAGAGCTAGTTATATATTAGATCTAATATTAAAGTTCGCGATGTCCGATATGAGTCGATTTCTATCGGCACACGATCCGCGTGTTTGTTTACTTCTAATTGTCATCATCAAAATATTAATATGATTTCACCAACATTGTTAAATTCAGAGATTCGTTATTATTTTTACAATTGGTATTATTATTTTGCTTATTTCTACAAAATAAAGATGTGTAATCGGTTTTCTCTTTTCGAGAACAACAATAATTTTAGCGCTCGTTATAATTAGTACGTCGCTATTTAGTTACAATTTATCCTGATCTAAACTAAAGTAATTCGTCGGGGAACTCTGGTGCAACTAAACATATCTCTAATCTATTTTTCGTCTGTCACTGAGCCTTTACTATATAACGTGTAGTTGTGTGTGTACGGTCCCGTTGTGTTTCTGACGTGGCGGCCGTCGTTCTCGACTCATGCGCCAATGTCGGACCTAACTCGGGCAAAGTTCTTGGTTCGCCTGATGTTGTAGGTTCCGCCGATATTCTCGGTTCTGTCTCTAATGAAGATAATATTAACTCGTCCGAAGGATCAACTTCCGGTTCGGGAATCGCCTCAGGTGTGGAAGATACTTGTCTACTGGGACTTCTCTCTTCCATCTGCTGATCGAATTCCATACGAGCTATAGCCGGTTTTAAACAGTTACTATGTACTAAAATCCGTTTCTTTGTTTTTATATTTTCTACAATAAAATTTACAGGACTGGTTTCTTCTATTATCCGATATGGTCCACTAAATCGCGGATAAAATTTGCATTTAGAATTGGCTGGAATAACCACCTGATTAACATAAACTCTATCGCCTACTGCAAATTTATAAGGTTTTGTTTTACTGCTGTGATAAACTTTTCGTTTTTCGGCAGCAGCTTGTGAATGATGATGTGCTAATTTGTGCGCTTCTTTTAAACATAACTTTAGTTCTGTCACAAAATTCTCGTCTACATCATAAGTGGCAGTATTTGGATCAGTTACAATATCAAAAGGATAAGTTGGATCGCGTCCATACAAAAGATAAAAGGGACTTTCGTTCGTGGATGAGTTTGTGGTTGAATTATAGACAAATAAAATATATTGAAGCATCTCATCCCATTGTGTCTGGTCTTTCTGAACGTAGTGTGCCAGCATATCAATGAGCGTTTTGTTTAGGCATTCTATGACGCCGTTACATGCCGGATGATACGCTGTCATTAATAAGGCATTTTATACCTAGACTTTCGCCCTCTCGAGGGCACCCACCTTGACCGGGTGAGAGGGCTTACCCCGCTGTCACTTATGCCTGTATCTGGGCCTTGACGTGGCGAGAGGGCTTACCGGCTGTCACTATGCTTGTATCTGGTATGATCAGTTACGTCCATAGTGACAGGGAGAAACAAAGAGGTTGCCAAATGTTAGGCTAAACTCAGGCGAAGACAACCCCACACCTCCGACGGGCGTGTGCAGACGTTGGTGTGTCCTCGGCGAGTCGAAAGGGATTGGCTCACCCCAGTAGACAAGCCGTGGGAAGTCCTAGCCGGGTAATTCGCCCGGATCTCGGTTGACTTTCTATAGAGAGATCCAGCAGCAATTCGACTGGTCGGCCTGGGAGAGACCCACGCCCCGGCCCCCAGTTTGCTGCCCCTAGTGAAGAAATTCC
>AYEL01073464.1:0-32771 GCA_000484575.1 Olivierus martensii | reverse complement strand
TTTAAATAAAATAAATAAATAAATAAAATAATTTATATTTTAATAATTCAAGTTTAAAACTAGAATCTAATTATTGTTAAAAAATTTAGGTGCAATATAATACAATACCTGACTGAATAAAAAAATGATTAAGCTCCCTATGTTAATGAAATAGGCAAATCCCGATAAGACGCCATCTGCCATCCGCAATCCGCCAATACAAACTTCTTAAAAATCAAATTGCCCCTCTGTGGAGCAATATGATTTTTAATTGGGCAATTCGAGAATGAGTTAACAGTGAATTTTTTGCATTTCTTATGGTTCTAGGATCTCATATACAGCATATAAATATATATTGTGACATATATATTTTTTTCCTCCTTCTTTACAATTTCTTCCTCAATACTTCAACTGTCCTTTCGTTCTTTTATTTTGCTCTTTCATGGATGCTATGTTCTTTGGAATCTTATTTAGACCAAATTAATGACCTTTTAGGCTTCCTCCACGTGAATAGGAGTTCTCTTTTTGAATAATAAAAATTATATGTCACATGGGCATCAGGATTTTAGAGATGCTTAGGTGGGGCATGGCCAGAAAAATGTTGGGAACCACTAGTCTAAACAAAAATTCCTTTTGGTACGGTATTGTATTTGTCCTCGTCAATCCGCCAGAGCATGTAAGGTGACTCACATCCCGAAATTCATCAGTACTGTATATACAAATATTAAAAACTCTTTGGATTCATTTGTAACCAGCTGATGTGAGAGATGGAGTTAACAGTTAATCATGTGTCTCTTTAAGCCTGTTGTAGAAAATTTAAGATCGTAAGAACCAGATCGTTTCTTGCGTACGAGCAAATAAGGATACTGTACAATAAGATGTACACTGTGTTTTACACAGAACAGCAGATAGTTTTCTATATATTATAGTACTGTACATATACCATTTTTTAGAAATGTATGTAAATAGAAAATGTTTTATAACGTGCAAAGTATTTACTTCACTTTGGTGTAATTTTTAAATAATTAAATTTTTTTAAACGTGACATTAAATCAAATAAAAAATATCTAATATGTAAAACTAAAGACATTTTTAGTGAAAAAAATCATCCTCTTCTACATCTTTTAATTTTAGTTCAACTGGACAAAAACTTTCAGATGATTTTAATTGGGGACCTACATGACAAATTTGATCAAAAGCGACTAAACGGTGAGATATGTGTAGATGTTTAGAGAAAATGGATCCCATAATTTTTACATTTATTCTGACCCGGTTATGTTAAAATTTCAGGGAACTTCAAGTAATCTAAGAAATACATACCGGGTGGTTATAATTAAAGTGATAGTATTCACACCTATTTGAGCTCGTTTTGGGTGGATGTATTTCGTTCAAATTTGGTGTATACGTTTTATGGGCGAAAGAAATATGCAATAAAAAATAATAATTCAAATTTCGACCATCGGGTGAAAAGATGACGCATAAAGAACAAAAAACACAAATTGGCAGCATAAACCTGTAATTAATCACAGCATTTGTTCGATGTGCTTTCCATTTGCATCAATCACATGTTCAAAGCGCATTATTGCATGTTCAACAGTAGCCAGAAGAGTTTCTTGAGGAATTGCAGAAACATGGCGTGTTATGTTTGTTTTCAATTCAGGCAGAGTCCGTATGCTTCCTCCATTGACACAATCTTTCAGACATCTCCACAACCAGAAGTCATAAGGATTCAAGTCCGGAGAACGAGGAGACCAGGCCATCGGGAAACCTCTGAAAATTCCCGATCATCTCCAAAGTGAGCTCGAAGCAGTGCATTCACATGTCGGCCAATATGGGGTATTACACTATCGCGCATGAAGACAGTATTCTCTAAACATTGGCGTTTTTGTAAAGCAGAAATGACTTTCTGTTGCAGAAGTTCGCAGTAACGGGCACTCGTGACGGAACACCTTTTTGAGTCTTGAAGAGTGTTCTCCTCAAAGAAAAAGGAATGAAATCAGCAGTAAAGTCAGACCATACAGTCACGTAATCAGAATGCAGATGCTGTTCATGCACAACATTGGGACTTGCAATCCGTCCTCTTCCTGGTAGCATACCCAATTCCCCAGTCTCTTCAAATTTCGTAATCATCTTTTTCAAACCATTGTTCGACATAGGCCCTATTCGCAAGCCTTTCAACCGTCGGTATTCGCGCCGTGCAGCTAAACCATTACTGCAGTTCCGATAAAACAATTTGACTAGTAAAGCTCGATCTTCCTTTTCTAAAGGCATTCTGATTATTGATTTCGCGTATTGAATACTGGCAATTTAAACCATTACTAATATTCATAACGTCTTGCCTACATTGCTCGAAAGGCGCAGTTTAGTGGTCGAAATTTGAACTATTATTTTTTATTGCATTTTTCTTTTCCCCATGGTCCATAAAACGTATACACCAAGTATGAACGAAATACCCCCACCCAAAACGAGCTCAAATAGGTGTGAGTACTGTCACTTTAATTATAACCACCTAGTATATTCATAATTTCATCGATATCAGTTGAACGATGCGCCCTACAGATGTGTAAGCAGAAGAGAAAAAAGACGTTTCAGAAAAAGCTAATATTGCCTACTTTCCGAACGTGTCATTTATTTAGCATTTGGAATCCATTGGTTTTTATTTCTAATATTACCAGCATCGGCGTTACGATGACGTCACATCGCGGAGACGATGATGTCATTTGATACACCACTTATTGTTGCGTCATCATGATGGTAATGTCATCCATTGTTACATTACGATGATGCCATAGGACTCTTTGTTATAAACTCAGACAAGTCCTGTTAATTTCAGACTCAGACAAGTCAACTCAGACAAGTCATGTAGTACTTATACACTGCTAACACTTAGCTCCATCTATTGATAGTAATATAAATTAAAATTGTAATAAAAATGAAATTTCATCCTGCGGAATTAAAGAATGCGGCGTTGAGGTGTCCTTTAATAGCAGAACATCACTACCAAATTTCATGAAAATCTGCTATTTAGTGGGGACACACAACAGACAGGCATTTGACCGATCTTACAATCATCCTTTTTCTTAGGAAAATAGGTTAAGAACGACATTTTTTTTTGCCGAATTCTGTAATTTTAATCTTTAATTTCTCATTAATTAGATTTGGAAATTATAAATTCGGTCTTATAAGTCGGTGTTTTATTGAATATTTTTCTGTAATATAATTATCAGATAAATAATATCTAACTTAGAACGAAAATTAAAGCGAATTAAATTTTAACTGTAATGACTCCTGTAGTAAGAGTCAGTCAGTGACTTGGCTTACGGCCGTATTCACCATTTCGAGTTAAATGGAGGGTTGACGAACCCGAAGTAAAAATTAATCCAGGGTTGTTTTGCGAGTTATTCGATATTCGTATTCACCAACGTTTTCAATTCTGTAGTTTTTGAACTCGAGAGTTATTTGCCATTCGTTTCTACCGGATGTTATATTTGGTTGGAGATGATCAGATGACAGTAATTAGGAAAATAGAGCAAGTTGTACAGTAAATACAAAGATAAATAATATCTAACTTAGAACGAAAATTAAAGCGAATTAAATTTTAACTGTAATGATTTCTGTAGTAAAAGTCAGTCAGTGACTTGGCTTACGGCCATATTCACCATTTCGAGTTAAATGGAGAGTTGACGAACCCGAAGTAAAAATTAACCCAGGGTTGTTTAGCGATTTATTCGATATTCGTATTCACTAACGTTTTCAATTCTGTAGTTTTTGAACACGAGAGTTATTTGCCATTCGTTTCTACCGGATGTTACAATTGGTTGGAGATGATCACATGACAGTAATTAGGAAAATAGAGCAAGTTGTAAATACATTTATTCCAGTGGTTCTCAACTTTTTTTCTGTTGAGGAACACATTTTTATATTTTAAAATTTGGTGGCACACCTAAATATTTTGGTAAACCCGTCACAAATTTTAAATAATAATAATTTAGATTTAACAACGAATTTTCATTAATGTATTTATTTTTATTACATTCAGATTACAGACATACTCGTACACGGGATCATTAAATGGCGGCCTTTATTAAGTTATATAGCCACCTGCTGATTTTGTTATACATACATGTACAAATAATCATTAAATGGCACCTCTTATTAAGTTATAGTGCCACCTGCGGATTTTGTGATTTTAGAGAAACTATAAATTTTTAATTTAATTTTTATTCCTTAATTTTTAAATTATGAATAAACGACAAAGCATTTCAGCTGTCACAGAAATTCGAGAGTTAGATTTTAAAAATAAATTCACAAAATTAAATTCAAACATAATTTCTCTAGATTTATTGCAAATGCAATTTTGATTTTATACGTAAGATAAATAAAAGATGTAACATATGTTATATATATCAGCGGTCTTCAACCCTCGTCGGCCGGATGGCCGCGTGGTAAAGCTTCGGCTTACCACCCTGGAGGATCCGGGTTCAAATCCGGGTCCCCCACCTCCAATTTTTCAGGAGGTGTCTGGGCCCGGCCTGTTGAACCCCATCCTTCAACCATCTGGTTGACCCCATCATGGGTGCTGGCCAGCCTGTGATGGGAGCTATAAATGGCTGCCGCTAGATAAAGAATATCCCATGAGGATATGGCGGCGTAATAAAAACTAACTAACTAACTAATCTTCAACCTGCCAATTTCTTATTTATTCCTCTTTATATGAGCCCCGCCCCTTTAGTAATCTCTCTGATTGGAAAGGGGGCGTAAAATATGCAAAAATATTAAAAAAAAAAAAATAAATTCACAAATTAAATTCAAACATAATAATTTCTCTAGATTTATTGCAAATGCAATTTTGATTTTATACGTAAGATAAATAAAAGATGTAACATATGTTATATATCAGCGGTCTTCAACCCGCCGATTTCTTATTTATTCCTCTTTACAAATTTAATTAAAACTGAAAATAATAATTTATTTATTATTATTTTTAATTCTCTTTAAGTTAAAGTGACCATATTTTCTGAATTTCGACCCGGGACGCTCTAGATATTGGGAAGGCGTAGGGGATACGGTGTAAAGTTGGGCAAAATCTAGTAAACAATTTTTTTTGAAAAAAAATAAAAAAATTGTTAAAAAACAATTAAAAAAGTAAATTAATAAAAATATTTCGAAAAGAAAGCAGGAAGAGATTACTCTAGATATTGGGAAGGCGTAGGGGATACGGTGTAAAGTTGGGCAAAATCTAGTAAAAATTTTTTTTAGAAAACAAAATAAAAAAAATTGTTGAAAAACAATTAAAAAAGTAAATTAATAAAAAAATTTCGAAAAGAAAGCAGAAGAGATTAATGAAACATAAATATATTTTACTACTACTTTTTATACAGATTGGCTACATTACGGTGACCATATTCTAAGTATAGTAAAAGTTGGAAAGAAGAATTCTTCAGAAGCAAGTTTTTTTAAAATTAAATCAGGTAAATCTTTTTTTTTTACTTTTTAATGTGAACTATTTACTTATGAGTAAAATCGCGACATATAGTAAAAGTTGGAAAGAAGAATTCTTCAGAAGCAAGTTTTTTTAAAATTAAATCAGGTTAATCTTTTTTTTTTTTACTTTTTAATGTGAACTATTTACTTATAAGTAAAACCCGCGACAATCATGTACATTTTATTCGAAACCGGGACATTTTTTCAAGCCGGGACTATCCCGGCTAATCCGGGACGTCTGGTCACTTTACTTTAAATATATTCCTATCGTTTGTTTATTTTTCGTTAAAATTGTCAAATTAATAATTTCCTTGTCATTTGGAAAGTTTCCAATATTAATTCATATTTCGCAAGAAATTCTCTCGTGTTTCGGATCGACATACTTGTCAGAACCTTCTTTTTCAAATATGAACGTCATAAGAAATCAAGAAACCAAATTACAAATGATCATTTGGATGATTGTTTGGATGATTGGCCATTTCTTCGTAATCAACCTGATTATGAAAATATTGCCAGCTCCAAACAATGCCAAATTTCACGTTAAAATTTTTTTAATCAACCAGCATTGCCTGTAACTTATGAGTCTGTAATCAATCTGTTGTTTTTTCTAACTTTGGTTTACCAAAATAGAGAAATAAATATTTTATTTGTTGTATTAAAAGTGAAACATAAATTTTTAAATATACAAATAAAGTTTGTAGTCTCTTTAAAGATTTCTAACTTTGGTTTACCAAAATAGAGAAATAAATATTTTATTTGTTGTATTAAAAGTGATACATAAATTTTTAAATATACAAATAAAGTTTGTAGTCTAAAGTTTTTAAGGTTGGAAGAGTGGGTACTCTGAAGTGAGTGAGCGCATTTAACTGCATAGTTGTACATACTTAGATATCAGATCGGGGAAAGATTATCCATATAAGAGTGTAGATGGCCGAATAAGTTAATATAGAAAAGTAGCTCACATAGTAAAAAAGATTAAACACCATTTTTATATATAATGAAATTATTTTAATAAATGTACAAAATATAATATACTTTTACATAGTTAAACTTTATGAATTTATGTTACATGTATTAACCGATATATGTAATGTAAATTCTAACATAAAATGTACATTTATCCTAAACTAAATGCCTAAGATATCAGTATACTGTATAACTTCTACTGCTATCTTAAACGTTGTATTTCTTATATAGCATTTATGTAATACGATCAAAGTTCTCTGATTACAAACAAGAAATTAAATCAAATGTCATCGATAAGAGATCAACTATTATTATTAATATATTTATAAATTTTTGATGTTTATTAGCGTTACAAAATGGAACTTATAACTATTTTAATAATATTGTATGAATTTTTTAATTCGATGATAATAAAATAAAAAAAAAATGCAAACAATGTATACTATATCCTTGCTTACTTATATCGCGTATTTATTTACACATTTTCGTTAATCTGATGATAATAAAAAAAAAAAAAAAATGCAAACAATGTATACTACATCCTTGCTTACTTATATCGCGTATTTATTTACACATTATCGTTAATGTAATTACATTAAAAATGTTATTATTTTTCATATCAAAATATTTTCTTTTATTTTAAAAATTGTAAATTTTGTTATAGAATAATATATCTACTTTACGATTTCACGAATGAACTTCACACTATTCATTGATAAAGCAATAAAATTTATATATTAACAAGTGACAACATAAAAATGATAGTCAGTAAATGAATAATTTATCATAAATTATAAAAAATTTGAAGTTATTAATATAAAAATAATTATTAATATTTACACATAGTAGGAATCTTGTTAATCATATTAACAAGTGACAACATAAAAATGATAGTCAGTAAATGAATAATTTATCATAAATTTTAAAAAATTTGAAGTTATTAATATAAAAATAATTGTTAATATTTACACATAGTAGGAATCTTGTTAACATAAATATTATTCTGATTAAATAATATTGATTTTACTTAATTTAAAAGAAAGATTTGAAGAATAACCCATAATGGAAACTATTATAAAGGGATGGCTCGAAACAATAATGGTTTTCTCGGACGTGGGAAGAAAATATCAAAATTTAATTTTATTTCCTAAATAATATAAAACAGAAAAATTATAATGTTATAGAACTAAATTTTATTATATTTTTAATAATATTTATCGGCTAAAATATCTCATTATTTGTGTAATTATTCGATTACTGGTTATGGATCTTGTATCTGAGGTATACATAAAATGGGAAATAATTAATACTAGATATTACTCGCTCATATAAATGAGCGAAAATCTTGTCATTTAATCTCATAAACTTGGAGTACAACTCTAAAACTTCTACGAACTTCTATAACAAATAATTATATGGCGCCATTTTTAGGGTACAGTGCCACCTGCGGATTTTGTCCTTTTAGAGGAAAATACAATTTTTAATTTTAATTTGTATTCATTAATTTTTAAATTATTAATAATGACAAAAATTATCTCACTTATAGCCGAATTTTCCATTATATCCGACGAAAAATACATACAAAACATGGGTTTTTCGCCGGGACCGGACGCGTTTGTCCCTTATATCCGAATTTCCCTTATAGCAGACTCCCTAATAACCGGCTTCGATTGTATTTAATATTTAAACCAAATTACTTAAGAAAATAATTTTGTTCGATTTAAAAAATACTGTATTAAATATATTTTCTAATATGTTTGGTTAAGTAATTAGATTACGCCGCCATATCCTCATGGGATATACTGTATCTGGCGGAGGCCACTTGTAGTGCCCATCACAGGCTGGCCAACACCCGTGAGGATTATAACTTTAATTTGTATTCATTAATTTTTAAATTATTAATAATGACAAAAAATTCTCTCACTTATATATTTTGCCAGTCTGCTTTTTTTATAAAATTTATTTTAAACATTTATAGATATGAATTAGTGGAGTCGAAGCGAACATAGTTTAATCAATTATTTACGATATACAATAGTTAATGTGATTATGTAGCAATTAATAGAAAAATATAATTACATATTAATAATAAGTTATATTGCTATATATTAATCTTAATAGTTTAGACAACGTGAAGACTATCTCAAAGCTTTTCTTTTATATTCATGATCGGCCAAAGACTTTTTCCAAATAATCACATTAAATATATTAATTTTCAGAAAGGAAAAAAATTAGTCTAAATTTATTAATTATTAATTCTTAAACTGTTTTAAATTTATCCTTATTTTGCCAGTCTGCTTTTTTTATAAAATTTATTTTAAACATTTATAGATATGAATTAGTTGAGTCGAAGCGAACATAGTTTAATCAATTATTTACGATATACAGTAGTTAATATGATTATGTAGCAATTAATAGAAAAATATAATTACATATTAATAATAAGTTATATTGCTATATATTAATCTTAATAGTTTACACAACGTGAAGACATTATCTCAAAGCTTTACTTTTACATTCATGATCGGCCAAAGATTTTTTCCAAATAATCACATTAAATTCTATAATATGTATATATTAATTTTTAGAAAGGAAAAAAAATAGTCTAAGTTTATTAATTATTAATTCTTAAACTGTTTTAAATTTATCCTCAAGGATATATGGAATTTTATGTATTTAAATAGTTCTATAAATACAATGTATAGTTATTTTTCAGTTATTAATTTTTAACTTATAAAATGCTGTTGATAATTACCTCATCTTCGTCTACTTTCTCCAGCCTGTAAGACTTTAGTAAGTGAACTATGACAGACTTGATAGTGATTTGAGCCAGTCGCATCCCAATACAGTTTCTAGGTCCAGCTCCGAATGGTTGGTACACGAACGGATTGATTTTATTACCGTTTACGGTTGAAAACCTGAATAAATAAGATATAAGAACTTTTGTAATTTATAAACTGAAAAATCGTCATTAGATTTACCTTTCAGGCATGAATTTTTCGGGAGAAGTCCAGTATTCGGGATTGCTATGCAGATACCAAAGTGGAACTATAACTCTTGCATTTTTCGGAATTATAATATCATTGTATCTGAATTCTTGTGTGCATATTCTATTTATTCCTCTAAAAAATAAAGATTTTAGATAAAGTTGTAAATAAGCAATTAGAAAATTAATAATTCTTTGCTAACAAAATAATCTTCATTATACTCAAATTTTTTATATGAATAACAGAAAAAACTTCACAATTGAAATTATAAAGCTGTATTGAAGTTTTTTCAATATTTTTTTTATATACAATCTTATAATAGAGTAAATTAATTATTATAATGTACGAATTTTACTTTTTTTCATAGCATACAATAGACCAGTGGTTATTAACATTTTTTCTGTTCAGTAATACATTTTAATATTTTAAAATTTGGAAGCACATATCTAAATATTTTAAATAATAATTTAGCTTTAGCAAAGAAATTTTATTAACAGATTATTGTAGCTATTCTTATTTATTACCTTCTGATTATAGACATACTCGTACACGGTGTTATTAAATAGCGTCCCTTATTAAATTATAGGCCAACCTACGGATTTTGTCTTTTTAGAGAAACTATAATTTTAATTTAATTTTATTCCTTAATTTTTAAATTAAGAATAACGATTAAAAATTTTGAGTAGAAATTCGAGGGTTAGATTTTTCTAACGATACTCTATTGCAGAAATTCGAAGGTGAGATTTTTCTAACGATACTCTATTGCAGAAATTCGAGGGTTAGATTTTTCCAACGATACTCTAGTGCAGAAATTCGAGGGTTAAATTTTTCTAACGATACTCTAGTGCAGAAATTCGAGGGTTAGATTTTTATAACGATACTCTATTGCAGAAATTCGAGGGTTAGATTTTTCCAACGATACTCTATTGCAGAAATTCGAGGGTTAGATTTTTCCAACGATATTCTATTGCAGAAATTCGAGGGTTAGATTTTTCCAACGATACTCTAGTGCAGAAATTCGAGGGTTAGATTTTTCTAACGATACTCTATTGCAGAAATTCGAAGGTGAGATTTTTCTAACGATACTCTATTGCAGAAATTCGAGGGTTAGATATTTCTAACGATACTCTATTTATAGGAATCGGTACAGTGATTCGACTGTGAAAGGGATATACAGCCAACCACGTTTCACTATTAATATATATGATTCATACAATTACATTCATACAATTCATTCTTAGTTTTTCGCGACACACCGTCAAAAGTTTGGTGACACACTAGTGTGTCGCGGCACAGTGGTTGAGAATCACTGCAATAGACGTTTAGCAATATAAAATAATTAATATATCACTTACATGCATTTAAATAATTTTGACTACTATAGAAACATTGCATACTTACGGGAAGTATATCGGATAAAGACGAATAACTTCTGCTAAAACTTGATCTAAATATTCTAAATTTGAGACATCCGAGTAATCTATATTTTCCTATAATAGTATTAAAATAATAATATATATCAATATTTAGTATTTAAGAGAAGTTTATGATAAAAATACTATTAAACTTATGGACATATTAATAAATTAATAATAAGAATAAGTTCAGAGAATATATATAAGTTAAAAAATTATTTTTAGCATATTTTATATGTAAAAATATAGTAAAATATGTATCTAGTTATATGTAATTATACAGCAAAAATTTTATTTCAATAATTATTTAATATACAGTATTATAATAGTAAAATATAATTCAAAATACCTTCTCATTCAGATGCTTATTTATCTCTTCTCTTAGTTTTTCCTGAACTTCAATATTTTTGGCGAGTAAATAAATGCAATAACTCAATGCTGAACCTATAGTTTCATACCTGGAACATGAAAAACATGTATCTATACCTTAATGTTTATTTATAGTTATAAATCATAAGCATATTTACCCTCCTGCCATAAATATAACAGCATTTCCTAAAATTACTTCCTCTGATAAATTTATTGATTTATTTTTTGTATTATTTTCATCTGCAACAAAAAAAAATGAATTTGTTTTCAAGATAATCGTTTAGGAAGTTAATAATTTACATAACAAGATAATTATGTTCGTTTTGTTATCCATACCTTGACTGGCATTGATCATCAGTTGGAGAAGGCTGCCAGACTGATTCTTTAGAATAAATTTGATAAATTTAATTAAATCGAATTATAAATAGTTTCAAGTAAGAACATTTACAACATTTTTCACCTGTGCAGATTTCTTTTTGGATTCTATTATTCCTTTACAAGTTTTTGCAATTATTCCTGCCGAAGGAAGATTTAAAAAGTATCGTATGTAATCTACCATCCACCTCATTCGTGTTAAAACAGGTTCAAATTCGGGAAAGCACACTGCCCAAGAAATATTACTAGGTTAGGTTAGGTTAGGTTAATTTGTTAAGCCGCCATATCTCATGTGGATATTCTTTATCTGGCGGTTACTTGTACAGTCCATCACAGGCTGGCCAACACCCATGATGGGGTCAACCGGATGGTTGAAAGATGGGGTTCAACAGACCGAGCCCGGACCCTCCTGAAAAAACTGGAGTTGTGGGACTCGGTTTTGAACCCGGAACCTTCAGGGTGATAAGCCACAGCTTTACTACTCGGCCATCCAGCTGACATATTACTAGAATTAACTCTATTGAAATCATACTAATGAAGAAAATTATTAATGGAATCAATACTTACTAGTTAAAGCATAAAGTATTTTGCAAGAATCAAACCGAAAAATATGTTGAAGAGATTCTGTAAATATGTTTTTCTCATCATTTTGAATGTTACTAGCTAATTCGAATGATGTTCTACACGTGATATCAAAAGATAATCTCCTTGACATATCTATGGCATCCAGAGGTTCGCCATTGCTTTTATCTATTTTCTTCATAAATAAATAAACACCTTCGTTTATGCTTTTCATCATCTTAAAAACAGTATTAATACAGTAAATAACATCAGTATTTATTAATAAAATCAACGTAAACTAATTTTAAAATTACATTTTTGATCTTTCCTGTGCTAAATGCTGCATTTAGGCAATATCGCGAATTCCTCCAAACTTCGTCTTTAGAAACTTCTAAAGATTTGGTCAAAGATTTGTGAGCGATACCCATATCCGAAAAGATAAGCTGTAGGTAATTATTAGAGAAAATGTTTAGAATCATTTATAAATGTTGCTATTAATATATTTTTAATATTTCTTACGTCTTTGTTTACAAAATTTTTAAACTCTTTCACTTGAATAATTTTTAACAATTCAGGATCTGCTACTAATAACATTGGTCTAGCTCCTAAGTAAAATCTAAAAATCAGATAAATAATTCTAATTATTAACAAATATTATCAGTAAAATTTTAATAAAAATATTATATAATATTTTATACAGACCCAACAACTTTTCCATATTTTTCTATCAGACTTTTTTCCAAATTTTTGTCCTACCAAACAGAATAAATTTATTTTAATACTCGCAAGAATAGAGTAATCAAAAAATAGTTTTTACAATAAAGGATCTTTTACACCAAGCGCAAACGTTAACGTTTGAGCTCGCTTTTCTCATAGTTCCACTCCTTTTGCACCATATGTTCTATCCATGATTAGTCACTTAGCGCAGAAGGGGCGGGACAATGGCGAAAGCGCGCGCAAACGTTAACGCTTGCGCTTGGTGTAAAAGAGCCTTAATACTGTAATCCCTCGTTTAACGCGGTTAATTGGTTGCACAGAAACTTCGCGACATACAAATAAGGGTTCTGAAGCTTTTTTTGTTTTTAATTACAAAAAACAAAATAAAATATGCAATAAGAAAATTTTTTATTTAATTCAGATAATTCATAAAAGACAAAAAAAAAAAACACTTTATATGAAATTTTAAAAATAATAAATTGCACTTGCATTTCATTGCACCTAACCCGTTAATTTACTTTTAATCCTCATCACTATCTACGAGAATAAAATTTGTAAACCGCGTTGTGTGTGCCGCGTTAAACGAGGGATTACTGTATTTAATTTTACTGAATATAATGATAAAGACGAATTTATTTAACAATTTGCATTCGGTAACCGAATTTTCAAAATTTAAACTGAACTTCTTAAGTTTTTAAAGAATTCAAATTGGATTTTAAAGTTTATGTTTTGTAACCATATTTCTTCTAAACATCTTTATTTCACTACAAATTTTTAATAAGAATAATAAACTTAAACCTAATAAATTGATTTTCTTATAAGTCTTTTTGTAGAGAAGATATCTTAAATTAGAAATTTATAGTAACAACTTATAAAAATAAAGCTTACTTTATCCAATTCTCCTAAATTTCCACTCCAGAAGTTTGGCTCTGGTCCAGGAATGCCCACTTTTTTAAATGTAGACAAAATTTTTAACAATTCAGGATCTGCTACTAATAACATTGGTCTAGCTCCTAAGTAGAATCTAAAAATCAGATAAATAATTCTAATTATTAACAAATATTACCAGTAAAATTTTAATGAAAACATTATATAATATTTTGACTATTTCCAATGTCAAAACTAATCATTTAGCATTCGACATTACAATAAATTTCCATTCAATTTCATTTATCTTGCATTTGAAAACATCCATGTGAGAAGCTGTCATCCCTATTTTGTCACTGGACTTGTTCAGTTAGCACACACGTACTTACATCGATGGTTGTGGCTAAACTGGACGGGCAGTATGTACCTGTTCAATGTGATAAATGAGGGTGGACAGCAGCATTTACAAGGGCTGGGATATTTACATCCATTCCTGTTGTAGCTAGCCACAGAATATGTAAAAGAGAATTTTCAAGGCAGTTTCTGAATTGATTCTTAACTATGTTCATATTATAAAATGCACTTTCGCACAAATAAGTACTAACCAAACAATTGATATTGCTTTCTGACAGAATCGCAAAAGTTAGGAAAATGTTCATTAAACAAAGCAGTTTATCCATGTGATTTGTTATAAAAAAGTCATTTTCCTACCGCTCCTTGATATACTCTATTTTCATTTTCTATTTTATGTTTTTTCTTCACCATTTCACAAATGCAACAAACTCATGGTAAAATAAAAATAAAATTAAATCACTGAAATGGGGTGTGTTAGAAACCAAACAATAACTTTAAAATACAGTCACAATTCAAAACTTTAAACTGAATAGCCAAAACTAAAATAGGCATGATTGAAAAATCTTATAAAAGTGTGATATCATTGATAGCTTGTTGATCATTAAATAATTACTAATTAATTAAATAATTAATAATTAAGAAAATTTAATTAATTGAGATAATTTAATTCAATTTTAGGATTTTTTTTTACTAATCTCTTAAAGTAATAAATAAAACTGAAAAAAACATTAAAAAGTAATATTATATCACAAATCGTGAAAGCCTCGTGGGCCATACAAAATGGCTTGGCAGGCCGCCTTTTGGACAGCACTGTTTTATATATATAAAAAAATTTTGAAATAATTTCTCAAAAAACAGATTGAAATGGATTAACAAATAATAATACAATTACGAAATAAATATTAGAAGATAAAATAATAAGCATTACTTGAAGAAATGAGTATTATACTATAACTGGAAATGACGTATGCACAAGTTGCAAATTCTGACCCCAATATTGCAATATATAGTGATTACTAAACTTTCAACCATTCTCTGTAAAAAAAAAAAAAAAAATTCTTTATCATTAATTGTTAAGATAGAGAGAGTTTTTTGATTCTATTTATCATCATAATTTGCATATTATACATTCGATTAAAAAAATTTTGTAAAAAAAAAAAAAATATATCTTAGACAGAAAATGCTACAATAGAAACAAGTAAACATATCAGAGAATATAAAATAATTAGATTATGAAGTAAAATTTTATGTGTGATTTAGAATCGTTCGAAGTTGAAGAATTATATTTCACGCTCCTGCAGTCACTGTTTAACTTTGTGTGCACCTTTGTTGTGACGTGCCTGTGTTCGTGTCCCTCCCCCACTCTCGCATCACCTTCAAATGATCTTGGATCACCCTGGGTAATAAGATCATCTAGTCTGTTTACAAATAAAACTGGAAACACATTTGTTTTGATTTTGGAAAAAGATTTACAATTGAATCAAATATGATACTCTGTTTGTTTTACATAATTTTGATAAGAGGTCTCATATTACTTAAAAATTCATTAAAAATCAATGAATTATAGTAAAAAAATTATTTTTTTTTGCATTTGAAAATAGACACTTTGCCAAAAAATAAGGTTTCATACATTTCAGAAGATTTATTTTAACAAAATAGTGAAAACTTTACATAATTAACAGTTTATTACGCCCTATTTTCCCACTTACAATTCGGTTTCATGTTACCACTTAGGGGTTTTACGAGCTTAGTTTATTTTAACATAAAGAGCAACTTTAATTTGCTCTTTATGTTAAAAAACCCCTAAGTTTCTGTGTTAATTCTCCATTCCTGGATCCCTGTGCCACTGATTCACACAGCTTATTCCAAATTCTCTGCTATTAATTTTTTTGTCTGACATCCGTTGCACAGTTCTTACAAAACCATTAAATTAAAACTTTTGTATTATAATTGATAAATCAAAGAATCTGATGGCAAAAGTGTTATGAAGTCTATGATAGTATGTATGAATAAATCTCCAGTTCTTAAATTGTATTTTGGAATATTTAGAGGTTATTTATTACTGTTAGCTTTTTTTATTAATCAACATAACTACAAAATGATAGATATTAGAGAATGTAAAATATAAACTATTAAAAGTTCTATTTTTCTTCTATGGTTGTACATTTTGGTATATTTAGTAGTCTTTATACAAAATTAACTGCATAGTCTAATGCTGTTTTGGATTTTTTGTAAGTAGTCAAGAGCCATAGCATAAACTGATAAACCAGATAATATCTTAGACATAATAAAAACATGACATATGGCTTTTTAAAACAAATAGATTATTTATTATCTTTAAATAACACTAAATAAAGTCTAATACTATATGAATCTGTTTGATTAGTGAATTACTATGATTTTTAAAAAATTGCTACTGATTATAAACTATTTCTAGATCTTTATGATGATCTATAAATATGATAAAACCAATGTGTGACATGAATTGGCTTAAGGAATGCCTTTTATTTAAAATAAACTTCATAGATTTCTCACCATTTAATTCAAATTTAAGTTGTTTACACAAAAATATAAGAAGAGTGACTAGAAAATAATAATAATAATAAATTATTATTATTATCATTATCATTATTTATTAGAACATTCATATCTGTATTAATAATTTTGAAGTTAGCTATGTAACTAAAACTAATGAATTAATTGATGAAATGAATAAAGATTGGCTTAACATAAACTGCAAATAAGAGTGAGCTCAAAGCTATATCTTGGTGATAGACTATTTGTTGATGATCCCATTTTTCTCTATTAATTGTAATTATATTAAATGTTAACTGAAATAATTTAATAATCCAATTATTTAAATCAAATTCCTTTTTTAATCTATTATCCAAAGTGTAAATGTACCATTTTCATAAGCAGCAATGAGATCAAAAATTTTGTATAAAAAGAAATTCTTTTCAAAATTTCTTAAGATAATATCTGTAGATTGCATAAGATTGGTAACAGTTGATTTATTGTTTCCCGTAAAATGATTATCATACAATATATTTGATAAATGAAATTTTAAATGTTGACGTAATTATTTTCTTAGTCTTTGAAAAAGGATTAGCTATAGCAATAGATCAATAAGAATGAGGGAAGAATGTTTTATGTTTTTTTTGCATAGGATAATTTTATAATATTTCCAATGTATTGATATAAAATTAATAATTAAAATCTTATTAAAAAGATATCTCAAATGTATAACATTTTGTCTAATCTTCAATAACAATACAGATGTTCTTGTTGTAAAATTTTTAGATTTTTTCAAAACCCCAATTATGTTGTTTAGAGTTTTATATATATAACATTGCTGGTAAGATTCTAAAGCATTAAAAATAAAAGTAATACTGTATATTATTAGCTACTTACTCTAAAAATAAATGATGATAGATATTCCAAATTTCTAAAAGAATTGTCTTTTATGTTGTCAAAATAAAAGAAATATAAATCTTTAGAAGAAGAAAACTAATTATGTATGTCTTAAATAATTACAATCAAACCCTGATAAAACATACCATCCTTTGGGGACAATTTTGACAGCTATCGGGATTGACAGTTTATCGAAAATACACGTAATATAGAAATGAAAATGAACTCTGAATTTATTAAATTTAACCCGCCTCTAAAGATATGGCGTCTGAGGGACTCTCCGCCATCTATTGTGCTTTGTGAAAATTTTCAAGGTCATGCAAAAATTTTCAAAAATTCAGTACCTTTCTAGCTTTTTCATTCCTTTATTATGCATTAATTCAATTTTCATTGACTTTTTAGTTTCTCTGTAAAAATCAGTGGAGTCCTACAGAAACCTATTATCTTTTTAAATTTAGCACATATTCAAATGTGACGACATCGCTGTTACTATTTATAGTTGTGGGCGTGGCCGCGAACAGTAGCGGCGTTAATCGCACTGCTACTGTTTCGGAGAGCATTTCCTTAGTATTGCAGTTTTTTGTTTTGATTATTTGTTTTTATAAAATATTTTGTATTTATATCAATTTACTCAATTTACGATTTATTGAGCTATTTTGATCACTTTTCTTTATTTAAACTTTATCTAAATTTCTGATGTAAATACTTCCATTCATTCATTATAGGGAGAACCACTTTCCTGACTTGTGGTGTCTGCAGAAAAATAATAAATGAAAGAAAAGTGACACAATTGAGTTCATAAAAACCAACCATCTGATCCCTTGAATGATCCAAGATCCAATAAGAGGAAAGTTTACGGAGGCTTTTGAGATTTTTAAAAATAAAAATGTGGAAAATAATACCATAAATACCATCAAGCCAAATATGATAAGCTCAGCATGGGCCTAGTACAGTGTGATCGGTTAACGAACACAATCCGTTCCAAGATAATGTTCGTTATCCGAATTGTTCGTTAACCGATCATCGATTTACCATAGGTTTTAATGGGAATTTGATTAATTCGTTCTGGAGATCCAAAAAAACATAAATAAAAAATTATATAATTTCTTACTATGTTTATTTATATGTAATAACAATAATATATACATACATAGTCATGAATTTGCATCTATTGTATTTATTTTCCGATAAAGAATCTGTCCAATATCGATTGCTTTTCTCTCTCCTTTAGGATTTTTCGGAATTGATTAATAGCATCGTCGTGGTAGAGGTCTCCAAGCCTGTTGACCTTAATCTGGTATGGGTGCCATTCTAACACCAAAAAATTGTAAAATCTCTAACCTTCTTTAAATAAATCTTTGATTTGTTTTACGTTGTCTCCGAGTTCATTTTAATCGGGAAAAATTACTGTTCTTCCATCCTTACCCATAAGTCCACGAACGTGCAAGGCCTAAGCCTATTAGTTAAGCCGAAATATTCTCATGGACTATTTTTATCTGGAGGCGGCCACTTAGAGCCGCCATCATCACAGGCTGACCAACACCCATGATGGTGTCAACTGGAAGGGCTGCTGGAATCTGATGCAATGCGCTCGGTACCCCACACTGTCTCTTCCTCCCCATCCCCCCTGTCTAACTAACCACCCTGTCCTACAACCCCCAACTTTTCTCTACATAATACTAACACCCAGTTGACACCAACGAGTATATAACTTGTTTTCCTCTTTTATTAATATCATGTAATATCTTGTCAACTGGAAGGATGGGTTTCAACGGGCCGGGCTCATTTCGTATTTTGAGACTGGCCTAATGGCCGCTCCCCTGCTCTACCTACTAGGGGATTGCAGATCCCTCCTGAAAAATTGGAGGAGTGGGACCCTCTGATCCTCCAGAATGTTAAGCCACAGCTTTACCACGCAGCCATCGGACTGACCTGTCATTCCGTCAGTCCACGGGTCATGGTGTTCGTTAACCGAACATAAAAATCTTTCGAAAAAATGTTCGTTATCGGAACTGTTCGTTAACCGATCACCCACTGCTATACAAAAAACCAAAAAAGAAAAGTACCGAAGCAAATTTAATATAAGAAAATAAAGAAATTTGATAAACTTTTCATGTGAAATCATCATTAATTTATTCTATATATATTTAAAAACAATTATTAAACGTATATAATTAGTTTTTATAAAAAATTCATCGCAGGAGATAATAATTAGCTATTTATAAATTCTAGAAAATCAAAAATTATTACTTACATTAACCACTTAACTATGATACCGATAATGATAACTGTAACTGCTTCAATTATAAAATCCATTTTATTAACTATAAAGTCCGCTTCAGGTTAGAACGCAATACTGTTATGGAAACATCTACCGAAAACTCAAGGTCCTTATTTTCCTGATATGGAGAGAGTGACTAAGTTGATTAACGAAGTGCAATGTGGGAACAAGCATCTACAAAAACACCTAAAAACACCCAACTTCCTTATTTTCCTGATATGGAGAGAGTGACTAAGTTGATTAACGAAGTGCAATGTGGGAACGAGCATCTACAAAAACACCTAATCGAAAGTCTTTTGACAATTCAAACATACACATATATAATCAACATCCTGCCTAGTTACTAGCGAGTGTTATTTTAACACATTAATGCATTGTATAAGCTTTCAATTTTCGTATTTTGTAGTGTATCTAAAGAATCAACTAGAATAAGATAAATCTAATTTACATGCAAATATTTTTATACAAAATTTAAGTAAAAATAAGTTTTTTGATAATTATTTAAATCTATATAAAAGTTATGATAAACATTATTTTAAACTACACGTCACGTATCGCATCACGTGTTACGTCATCAGAACGGCCTTGAATATCAGACACTGGATAACTGCTTCCTATTAAGTTCGGGTGAAGATGCATTGGCCTATAGTCGTGTTGTTTACTATTTTTATTTGCATTATATCATACTGGATAAGGTAAGATTTCATTTTTCCTATTTAAGTTTTTAAAATAGTAATTAAATAATTTATCTTAACAAATTCACTACCATATTTCATATTTTCAGTGTATAATCTACTATCAGAATATAAACAAAGTTATAAATAGAATTTATCTGTATTAAATTTTCATATACGAAAATTTAATACGCATGAAAGCTGTAATAACATGTGCGGAAGTTGGTAAAACTTTGTATTTTAATATTAAAGAAATATATTTTCATGATGCAAACGAGTTTCCAATCTTTAATATTTACCCGTAAAAAATATTATAAACAGATGTTTGGAATGTTGTCATCATTTATATTTTTTTTACATTAAAGTTGTGAGTGATTCATATTTGGTGCGTTGGTTGTTGTTTATTATTCTATATCTCGCTCAAGGTGATTGAAAAGTCGTTGCCTGCTTTAAATTGTCTATAGCTCTCAAAGGAAACAAAATATTAAAACTATTCTTGCTTGTTTCCAAAATTATTTATGGTCATTTAATTTTTATAAGAATCGATATTTTAATATATAGATAAAAGTTAAAAGTTACTCAAATACATTTCTATATTTGTATAACTTTTAACTTTTTTTAGAATTAATTTTATTCATTATTTACCTGTATACATAGATCTTGATGATGAAATTAAATTTCTGAAAGTTAAAGGAAAAGGTTACATTTCTATATTTGTATAACTTTTAACTTTTTTTAGAATTAATTTTATTCATTATTTATCTGTATACAAAGATCTTTATGATGAAATTAAATTTCTGAAAGTTAAAGGAAAACGGTTAAGAATTTTAAACTATTTAGAAACAATATAAAATCAAAGTCAGGAGTAGTTTTTCAATCATCTTTGTATCATCTGTCTCAAACTATAATCTATGATTTTTTTTTTGCACTATATTTGAAATAATTTGAGGAAATCTATACAGACCCACTGAAAAGTTTGTTGAAGAGTTGCAAAAAAATAGAGATAAATTTACCATTATCCATGTGATAAATGTTTTAATTCCGCTATGATTTTAGTTGATAATGATAGAAATATCATTTTAGATGGAGGAAGAGGAGAATGAACTTATTTCAGAGATATGGGATTCCAGGACCGAAACCCAATTTTATAACTGGAAATATGAAAGAATTTCACGAAAAGGTACAATGTCGGTATAATGCTAGCTATTTATACTCTCAATTATAAATTATACCATTCAGGTTATATTATATTAAAATTAAACCATTTTAATTTTTTTCTTAGAGAAACAAATGCATCGACGAATGGTTAGAAAAATATGGCAAAATATTTGGGTAATGTTTACTATTTATTATGAAAATTTGCTTATTACTTTATTCAGTTATATGATTAGCGTAACAATTTGCTTCTTATCAGTTTTATTGAAAAAATTAGAATCTATTTTAACAATTTATAATAAAATAAAGTCTTAAAGAGTAAGTCAGAGGAATACGCCGAATTGAATATTATGCTGAACTTGTAAAAATAATGCATTATTTTAATAATAAGATAATTTAGAGGTTGTCCACATGGGTATGCTATTAGCCGATGACAGAGGTAAATGACAGTTAACAGACAATTTCGATTTCTAGTAATTATCTGCTATTGAAAATTAAAGTGATTGCTAACGACCTGACTATCAAAAGTTTTGTTGATCAGATTTTTTTAATTGATTGTTTTTGAAAATAAAATTTTCTATAAAGACGGCAGTGGGTATATATCATCGATTGCTGATCGATGATGGATTGCACCCAAGCATGCATCTTACTTGTTAGTTAGGATTGCCAACATCGATGATGACTGCATTTGATGGTGACCAACGATTTAAATATATGCTCAATTCTAGCAAGAAGCGACGCCGTCTCGCTACATTGATTTACCATACCTGATTTGTTTGTAGTGTGAACTTTCGTTAACCCATCACCCATTGTACAGTTGATCCTTGACTTATATAGATTTGTACTTCTGTAGGTTAATTTTAGTTAAGGAACTGGGCTTGAACTCAGCCATCTTGAAAATATGGGACTAGCAATATCATAAAATCGACGATATAGCAAATTGACTTTCTTTTGGTGGACAGACGTATCTCATTTACGTTAGTAAGCATGATGACAGATCCAAATAATTAATTAAGAGAGTGTAGTTCCCCAGTATGCACTATTACACCATATGATATCACCAATTCATTCGAAAATTACATAAGAATTTTATTCGTTAGATAAAATTCACATTTTCACAAAATATTTGCACCTGTTACTGTGTTTTCCAATAGATACAGAACAAACAATGGACAATAATCGAAAAATGCTGCTTCGTATTAAGAATGGAAAGGATCAAAAAATAAACAAAGAAACAATTTAATAAAAATATGGAAGAAATGCCTTTCGGCATATTATCATATTATACATGTGACATATTACTCCAATATCAATCGAACTACCAAAATTTAAATTAATACAAATGCCATTAAGCTACGTGTTGGTTATTAACCAACACGTAGCTTAATGGCATTTGTTACCTGGAGAATTCTGGTTCAAATCCGGTCCCACAGCATCAGTTTTTCAGGAAGGGTCCGGGCCCGGGCCTGGCCCCGGCCCATTGAACTTCATTCTTCAACCATCCGATTGACCCCATCACGGGTGTTGTCCAACCTATGATGGGCTCTAAACGTCCGCCACCAGATACAGAATATCCCTCGTGCGATATATATATCCTTATTCGTATATTATATCATTTAGGTATGGTAAGGATCAAAAAATAAACAAAGAAACAATTCAGTAGCTTCGTTGTGTCTAGCAACATACCATTAGCAGCAATCTATCCAGCGATGATGCTGACCCGAAGAAATATTATTTCAAATAATTGTCGCACGAAAAACGTAGAGAGAATGAAATACATTAATATATATTTAATAATTTTATAACAATCGTGATTTAAAAAAAATAATAATCGTTTTGTAAATAAGAAAAAATAAAATTTGTAAATATAAAAAATAAAAAATTCTTTTGATAAATTATGATATTTACAAAACAAAATTTGTTCTATAACAAAATATACATTCATACATAAAAATCTACCAATAAATACTATTTAGTTATTATATCATAAACATGTATTTAGAATGTGAAATAACAATAACTAATGTTTATAAAAAAAGACTAACTTTTTGTCCATGAATATAATTTTCAGATTAGGTTAGTTAAGCAGCCATATCACACGAGGGATATTCTGTATCTGGTGGCGGCCATTTATAGTCCATCATAGGCTGGCCAACACCCGTGATAGGGTCAATTGGATGATTGAAGGATGGAGTTCAACGAAATCTTCAAATCAACAGAACCTTCAAATTACTTTTGAAGATTTTGCAAAAGCGAAAGATGAATGGTCAGAGAAATTATGGAACTGAATCAAATCAAGAGGTGGCTGACCAATATAATACTGTATTTTTAATTTATATATATGTGCTTTAATAGTCTAAAGAATTATTAAATTTATTCTTAAATAAAAAAGTTATGCGGCAAAATTTTTGCGCGAAAATTTATGACCATATTAGATACAAAATAATGCATTTATTTTATTATTAAAGTTGATTGATGAGCGAGTTTGCCTATTTATGTCGTTTTCTATACTGAAGAAGCTGAAACTGAAGATACTGAAGAAGCAACAACTGATCAAAATAATGACTTTCACCAAATAAATAAAGACTAGCAAATCTTTGATCAATTAGAACACTTGTATTATATTCTTAAATAAAAAAGTTATGCGGCAAAATTTTTGCGCGAAAATTTATGACCATATTAAATACAAAATAATGCATTTATTTTATTATTAAGTTGATTGATGAACGAGAGTGCATATTTATGTCGTTTTCTATACTGAAGAAGCTGAAACTGAAGATACTGAAGAAGCAACAACTGATCAAAATAATGACCTTCACCAAATAAATAAAGACTAGCAAATCTATGATCAATTAGAACACTTGTATTTAAATACTGATACTGTATAAGAGATCATTTAATATACTGGACATTTTTACTAATTTTTCATGGAAATATATTACAGTTTCTTTCTTGGTGGTAAGCCATACATAATTTGCACTGATGTTGAATTTATAAAACTGATGCAAATCAAGGAATTTAAAAACTTTGCCAATAAAGATGTAAGTATTTAAATTGATTCGTTTATTGCAAAATATGTGGATTCAATTATTTATAAATCATTTAGCTGGTGCTCCCTGATGCAGGAATTCCACATAAATTACTTTTAGAAGCAATTGAATTGCAAAAAGATGAAAAATGGAAAAAGTTGAGAACTATTCTTAGTACTTCATTCAGTACAGGAAAAATTAAGATGGTAAATGCCTCATCTAATTAAATTATACAATACTTTTCTTAAGCTATATAATTATGTTATTATTCATAACATCTGTATACTTTCAGATGAGTACTCTTATGTCTGAACCGATAAATATTTTTCTAAAGAACATTGAAAAAGAAAAAGAAGAACCATTCGATATACTGATGTTTTTTAAAAACCTGACATTTGATATCATCTGTAGATCTGCCTTTGGAATCACAACTAATGCACAAAATAATGAAACCACTAAATTTGTCCGGTCTGCATATAGTTTGTTGGAAGTCGATTCTTCTGATATCTTACCCATTGTATCAAGTAAATATTGAACTCTATATAATTATATTATATTCATAATTTATTATATTTATTTAATTTCTATTAATTTGTTAGTTTGTTTTCCGGAATTCGAACCTATTCCAACATACATGCGACAGATTGTAGATGCAATCAGAAACATGATGAACCTTCCATCTGTTCGAGTTGTATTGAAGACCTGCAGACAGATTATCGATTCTCGAAAAAAATCTGAAGTTAATAAAACTTAGATTTAAAATCTATTATAATTCAATGTTATTTCGAATTCTGTAGTTTCCATTTTTTACAGTATCATCCACCAGATTTGCTACAAACAATGTTGGATGTGGAAAGTGATTCCGCAGATGAAGAGAAGAAACTCACCACTGATGAAATTATTGCCAATGCTATAACGTTTTTGATAGCTGGGTGATTATGATAAGTAATTAACTTTTACACGAAAGTATCAAGATGATTTTATTATTCATAATTATTTTCCTTCGATTAGATATGATACCACAAGTAGTACGTTAGGATGGTGTTCTTATTATCTTGCTTGCTATCCTGAACTACAGGAAAAACTTCGTCGAGAAATTAACGATAATATTAAAGTTAATGTAATTTCAATTTTCTGTTGTATTAAAATTATTAATTAATAAATAATAATAATAATTTTAATAGTCAGTAATTTAAAAAAGAAATTTTTCAAATGATATATTAATGAAATAAAATTTGTAATTGTCTTGTGATATACATTTCTAGGAAGAAATACAATATAATGATATAAACAACTTTCAATATTTGGATCAAGTGGTTTCTGAAACTCTTCGCCTTTCACCATTATCAGTAATGTATGATAATCTTTATTTCGTATTATAATATTGTGTTCTTTAAATGTATTCATGATAAATATTCATTTTTTTCTTAGTGTGATAAATAGAGTTTGTCCTGAAGATTTTAAATACAAAGACATCACTATTCCCAAAGGAGCTATCGTCACTGTTCCGAATCCCATCCTTCAAAGAGATTCTAACTATTGGGAAGAACCAGAGAAGTTTGATCCTGATAGGTATGGAATAATATTTAAATTTTAATTACAAGTTTAATTATATTCAATTTGAATTTTGTGATTATTCTGATATTTGAAAATACCATTAACTTAAGGAATAATACAGATTTATGCCTAAGTATCTGTGCTTAGTAATGTTAGAGTAAAAACAAATATAATTTCAGTAATAATCACCCGAAGATTAATTCAAAAGTTATTGCAAAATAATTGAAAATTACGGTATTTGTACACTAAATTGCTGATTTTTCTGATAAGTAGTGTTTGATTTTCATTCTATTTAGATAGCGCTTTTTATTCTGATATAATACTTGCTATCCTGCGAAAGGAAAATGTTCCTTAAAAATATATAGCGACACACCATCTAGTAATTGATAGATGGGAGAAAATTTCGCGAGTAACAACAACTGTATTTTACTAATCGATTATTCGCAGAATAATCGATTAAAATATATAATATTACTAATAAATTATTAAAATATCTCATTAAGATATTATATACTTCCATAATAAACTATGTTCTAAAAGAAATCATGATCCGCCTTCTAATAATGGCAGGAAACTAAAATTTTTTATCCAAACAATTATTTTTAATGAAAAATACATTAGTTGTATATATTAGTAAAAAAGTAAAATTTTTAAAATACAATCTAACTGTATGACAATAGCTGACAATAAAAAATTTCACATGAAGTTGCCTAGTAAATTTGACCCATTTGACCACATTTTCTCAGTTAGCTGACGCAAATGTAACGTTTTAAGAGTGACATAACTAAAAACAAACTTTTTAAAATTTATAATCAATCCAATTAAATTGTCAATAATTGTTCTTGTGTAACAGCTATATAATATCATATAGGATAGTAATGTAAATTAACTTATCTTCGCAATTATATATTATGCCTCCATTTGACCACATTTTCTCAGTTAGCTGACGCAAATGTAACGTTTTAAGAGTGACATAATTAAAAACAAACTTTTTAAAATTTATGATCAATCCAATTAAATTGTCAATAATTGTTCTTGGGTAACAGCTATATAATATCATACAGGATAGTAATGTAAATTAACTTATCTTCGCAATTATATATTATGCCAAATTATAATGGTGCCTTTCAAACCAAAATGGTGGATCGATTAAGTTAGGTTAGTTACATTAAGCGGCCATATCCTCATGGGATATTCTGTATCTGGCGGCTGCTACTTATAGAGCTCATCGTAGGCTGGCCAACACCCATGACGGGTCAACCGGATGGTTGAAGGATTGGGTTCAAAGAGCCGGACCCGGACCCCTCATGAAAAACTGGAAGCATAAGCGGCCATATCCTCATGGGATATTCTGTATCTGGCGGCTGCTACTTATAGAGCTCATCATAGGCTGGCCAACACCCATGACGGGGCAACCGGATGGTTGAAGGATTGGGTTCAAAGAGCCGGACCCCTCATGAAAAACTGGAAGCGTGGGCCCAGATTTGAGCTCCAATCCTCCAGTGTGCTAAGCCAAAGCATTACCATGCGTCCATCCGGCCCCAAAATGGTGGAACTTTGGCAAGTTGTAACATGAAGCTTAGGGAAGGATGCAACAGTCAAAAGTCAATGAAGCCGATTAACAAACAACAAAAATCGAAGCAGTAGCAGTTCAGAAGAAGAAAATTATTTTTATTTCATGTACAGTGAATATTATAACAAATAATAGTAAGGAAAATGGATCCAATACAGTCTATAAGAAAGGAAATGTCGAAGATTGCATAGCTAGTAATCCTTTCTATGTTTGTCACAAGTATGATTGTGATTATTCAGAGAGTATTAAATTGAAACTTATTTGGCTATATCCTAAATTTTGAGTTCAAAAATAACTTGGATGCAGGCCGTATTTCATTGAAATTTTATAGTGTTACAAATACCGTACAGTGTGTTACAATCTATCTGGACAGAGGAATAGGTTTTTATCACTTCTATGTAGTTTTATGCCGCTTTCTACTATGTAGATACTAAGTGCTATGAGATGGGATATTCCAATTTCTACCATGAGCAGCCCCCATTCCTGGTAGAGTCAGCCGTCAGGAATGTGGGGGCTTTAATTACTTTATATTGTAAGCAATACACAATAAATTTTTCTTTATACTATAGTTTGATTGTATAAAATACAGTATTAAGGTCACCCGGTTCGGGAAATTTAGGTAAATAATGCAGCTTAGATGACAATTCTCATACAAACAATCCATCGGCACCCTGACTATGGATAAAAAATTATGAATTAGTTTAAGTGAATTTATTGATTAAGTCAGTGTAAATTCATCCAACCGACTGCCATCTGATTCAGTGGCTCAATCATTCATTTATTATAATATTTTGAATTCAGCTGCTTTTTAAGTCTAATTTGTGTCATTATGTCACTATGTCATCATTATCACGACAACGTGACGTCACTCGGAACACTTGAATTACTAGACTTTACGGTAAAGTTGACAATGAACCATACAGAAGTATCATTTTATCGATCATTCGTTTATTATAGTATTTCGAATCCATCGGCGTTTTCCTTAGCATCCAAACATGTCCCATTCCTGGAGAATCTCGATCTAAGGTAGCCTATATTACCTGCGGGAACGCGGGACGTCTTTATGCACAGTTCGGTCCTTACAGATCAAATGATGAGGTAGCCTATGTGTTACAGACACACAATCAAACATTGCATTATATATATAGGATTAATATATATTTATGTCCAATTTGAACATTGATTTAACCGGCATATTACGTCACGATGACGTAACGTCATCGTGATGACGGAAATGTAACATCACCCATTATTATGGTCGGCCGTGACCACGTGGCTCATCTTGTATTCTGAGGCCGCTCTCCTGCTAGGGTACTACAGGGTACTTCACGTCTGCGAGAATAATCTCGGCTTAATCATTGCCTGCCACTCGGGTGCGGACTCACCTGCTACCTCTTGGTGCACGAAGCGAACGAAATACTTATACGGCGGACTCGCTCAGGTTCGCCAGGCCTAGGGGAAAGACCGCCGCATCCATATCTCTTGCACTGTGTCGCCGAAGCGACCTTTAATTGCCGAGAATCGCCTCCGTTCACAGGGGGAGCGGAAACACAAAGAGGCTGATTTGCTACTGTGTTCAAAGAACACCTTGCTAAGGCGCTGTCGCAAAGAATAAATGCCGACAACAGGCTAGGGGGAGCGGAAACACAAAGAGGCTGATTTGCTACTGTGTGTTCAAAGAACACCTTGCTAAGGCGCTGTCGCAAAGAATAAACGCCGACAACAGGCCGAACATTTCCTTACTACGAGTAAACATAAAGGCTTAACGGATCTCCCAATACAGGAGATCACTAATATCAGGAAGAACCGCCGCGAAAACGCAGCAGCCTGACGAAGAACCGGACAAGGCCGGATCCATCAAGCGAACAGAACCTAAACTGATATTCGCTATGGCGGGGAGGTATACACAATGGAAAGACCAAAGCGGACACCTCTCTTGGAAAGGGCGAGAATCTCCCCGTTTCGATCCCCGATGCACCTCACTGCCAGATATGGCTGGTGGGCCACCATAGAGACGATATCGACTGACACCGCAAATTAAAAGGGCGAGAATCTCCCCGTTTCGATCCCCGATGCACCTCACTGCCAGATATGGCTGGTTGGCCACCATAGAGACGATATCGACTGACACCGCAAATTGGCCGGGCTCAGACGCCATGCCGGAGATCGAGTATCGCTCGGGTCAACTTCACGAGGTTTTGTAATTCCCTAGGGAAGCAAGCTTTCCCAGTTCTGGGGATAAATCCCCTATAGCCCGAGTTCGAGCAGCTCTCGGGTGGGCACCGTTAAGGCTTCTATCCCTCCACCATTCATCCCATCGCATCGGCACGGTACGCCAACCTGGGATTTGGGACCTTTATAGAAGACTTGTATTTCACGCAGGGCATACGTCCGGCCGATTCTTAATCCCGGACCCGCAGGGTCTTGGGCTGTCGATTGGCGAACTACAGAGCGCCCACCGGCGAGATGGGATGCAGCCGATCTCTGGGCTGTCGATTGGCGAACTACAGAGCGCCCACCGGCGAGATGGGGTGCAGCCGATCTCGCTGGTGATGGGCTGCATCCCATCGCTTCTTTCTGGCTACCGACTCAGAAAGAATTTCTTCACCTGGGGCAGTGTCAGGACTACCCGGGTGGCCAGTGCGAGTTCTGTCCGACATCGCTGGGCCTCTCTATAGAAAGTCAACCGAGGCCCGAAAGAACGGAACGGATTTCGACCAATCTCCCCCACATCTCGGGTACGGGTTTCCCAGGCCCGACCGGGGGATGTGCCCTAAGGACACTGGTGTACGACCTGCACGCGCACCTTCTTCCAGTGTGGTGATTCTTGGAAAAATGCCATCCCCACTGGGAGTCCCTTAGTGTACCCAGACACTATGACCTTATCGGCCCAGCTGCCGATGCTCAGATATAGACATAGTGCCTGCCGGCACAAGCCCCCTCGCCACGTCGAGGCGGGCTCCCCTCGAGGGGGATGGCCGCGTGGTAAAGCTTTGGCTTATCACACTGGTGGATCCTGGTTCGAATCCGGCCCACACCTCTAGTTTTTCAGGAGGGATCTGGGCCCGGTCCGTTGAACCCCTCTTTAAACCATCCGGTTGACCCCATCATGGGTGCTGGCCAGCCTGTGATGGGCACCATCCGGTTGACCCCATCATGGGTGTTGGTCAGCCTGTGATGGGTTCTATCCATCCGGTTGACCCCATCATGGGTGTTGGCCAGCCTGTGATGGGCTCCATAAGTGGCCGCCACCAGACATAGATTATCCCTTGTGGAAATGGCGGGTTAACATACTTAAACTAATCTAACCCATTTTTATAACAGTGTGACAGCAAGTACAAAAACGCATTTCAGAGACATCCATTTTTTCATCACAGTGAAGTCATATCTCACGATAATGATATCATTCCGAATTCAACATAACTCTCAAGAATTTAAATGTACGCATTTTCGTTGCCATCCAAACATGTTCCATTCCTGGAGAATCTCGACCCAGTGTAGCCTATATTACCTGCGGGAATGTAGGGCGTCTTCATGTACAGTTTGGTCCTTACAGATTAAATGGTGCGGTAGTCTATGCGGAACAGATAAACAATCAAACATTGCATTTTGTATATATATAGATTTGATATATTATGTTTTTACTGAATGATTTGCATTCAAATTTTTCGCTAAATACTAATCACCGGATGTATGCTTTTCACCTTACAGATTTTTGGAAAATTTTACAGTTTTCAATATTAATTAATTTTAAAAATTTAAGATAAAATTTGTAATAATTTGCATTCAAATTTTTCGCTAAATACTAATCACCGGATGTATGCTTTTCACCTTACAGAATTTTGGAAAATTTTACAGTTTTCAATACTAATTAATTTTAAAAATTTAAGATAAAATTTGTAATCATTTTGTAATTTTTAAAAGAATTGAAAGGAAAATTTCATATTAATTATTATAAATTTTGTAGATTTTCGGTGGAAAACAAAGGCAAAATCAATCCATTCATATATCAACCTTTTGGAGTAGGACCTAGGATATGTATAGGAATGAGATTGGCTACAACAATCATAAAATTAACTCTAGCTAATCTCATTAGATCTTTCAGATTGGAACTTCATGGAAGTAAGGTATAAACTGAAAGAATATTTAATATACAGTAATACCCCGACTTACGTAAATTCGGAGATACGTAACTTCTCATCCTGCCCCCGAGCCAAGAAAGAATATTTAATATACAGTAATACCCCGACTTACGTAAATTCGGAGATACGTAACTTATCCTGCCCCCGCGCCGCTTTTTCTTTCACATTTACATAGTACACATATACAATATGTATGTGCATTTTTCATCTGCTTATTTATTAAGAGTCTTTAATTATAACCACATATAATAAACTTTTATAATTTATTGTTTTGTTGGTTATTAAAGAACCTAATGCTTCTAAATTAGATTGGGGAATCTGCAGGTATCCCAACTTATGTTATGTTTCCTGGCCCCACCCATTACGTAACTCTGGGGTATTACTGTAATCTTATTTATGTCTCTAGTTAATAAGAATAGTGACAAGTTTTTAATAACAACAATTAATAACTTATTTCAAATTTCAAAATTTCTAAATAATAAAATGATAATTTCTCACAAAATGATTGATATCAAATATCTACAGAATATCTATATCCCTAAATATATGGGGTATTCTGCACAAACTATGAAAATATTGAAGTAGAGTAAACCAGTATGAAGTTACTTATTCATTTTTTAATATTGAGATTTTCTTTTATATTTATATATATCTTGTTAACATATTTTGCACTTTTAATATTTTCATTTGCATCCTACCAACAACAAATTCCACCAGTACAACATTACAGTAGCTCCCTTCATCTGTTTTTCATTAGTTATAAGGTAATATTCTTATATCAAAATATAGTCCTTAATAAGTCAAACTGTTATAAATTATAACTTCTATTTTTAAATATTTAATAAGATGTTAATTTATATTTATTAAAATAAATA
>AYEL01073461.1:0-23881 GCA_000484575.1 Olivierus martensii | reverse complement strand
AAGGTTTTTCTTAGAGATTGCTTTTTTTTTTTTTTTTTTTGTATAGAACGATTATATTATTTCTATTTATGTCACCATCATTATCTTTAATAAGTAAGTATGTGATGAATTAAAATGTTTAACTGTGACTTTATGTTCCCTAAATTGTTTATGTAATTTTCGAGATATTTTCCAATATAGACGAAATACTTGAAAGGTGCTGCTAGAATGAGTTGATATGATTATGTTTTGATTGGCAAAATACAAAAGCAGTGTGGTGTGAAGAGGAATTTGATAGATGCAGTGTGTAAATCAATTTTGAAATGTTTGGTCCTATGGAGCATACATTTCAAAAGAGTGAAGATTCCTAAGTGAAGAGCGATTGAAAAAGAAACGCTATGCTAGATATTGTATATAGTTAGTGTGAAGAAAAAGGTCAACGAAAGAATAGACCGAACAAGTGGATGAGTATCTGACGATATATTGATTTGAAAATATGAATTAAAAGCATGACTGTAGAGAAAGCTGCTATAATGTATAGAAATAAGAATGTATAGCGCTGTTTGATTAGTGGTGCATGAGTAGTTTTTGATTTTTTTCCTCCTCTTCATTTCTCTATTTCTCTCATTTTCTTCTTTGAGTACTGTACACTCTCTTATAGTAACATACGTGTTGTTGTTTGCTCTCCTCTAATGTAACATGCAGTTTTTTTCCCACAAGAACATATGCAGTAGATGGCATCTTTTCTATCTAAAATATTATATGGGATGTATTTATTTCGAGTATAGATTATTGATTTAATTTTATTGTTTAATTCTGGACAATATTGATATTATTTTCTAAAGAAAACTTTTATAAGTAATAAATTCGTTAATATATGAGAATGAATAGTAACACGTTATCTGTTATGCTTTTTATTTTAAATCAATTGTTTGAGAAGTTTCACTCTTACATTCAAGAAATATTCTTAGGTTAAAAAAAATGTTTCTAAATTATTAAGAACTAGAATAGCAATATTTTTTAGCCTAATCACTAACAAAATTTTGAGATTCCAAATCTTAAGAATAAGTGATTTCTACATAGAAATGTCTAATGCTATATGGGAACTTTGTATTTCTTGTATTACATTTAATGTAGTTTAGATAATGCAGATTATAAGTAATCATTCTGAGAATGACATATGGTTTGACATATTTTTATAAAATATATTTTATTATTATTACGTATCACAGTTATATGTAAGTAAGAAATTTTTTGTTTATTTTCATTTTCCAAATTATATTAGATATTATCATCTAAATTGTTAATTTTATTTATTATACTATTTAAAGCGATTAAATCGGTTTCATGCGATTAAAAAAGCCATTGACGACGTAAGAATTTAATACTTGGAATGTTGAATATATTTTTATCGATTTTAATCATAATTTATTCAGTAGGTTTGGGTCATTCATTGTGCACATACCAATTCTACTTTATTATGTATAAATTAATGTTAAAATTATAAATAATAATATATTTTTGAAGCAAACCATGATTATTTCAATCATCCAATTCTCTGCCTAATTCTTTTAAGATGTTTTGTATTCAAATATATGGGATGGAAAGGTACATAGATCTAATGTTAAAACTTACTAGCTTGTAACCATGTTTATTCTTGTTTTCCTATTTTTATAGATTAATCAGTCTACTCCTTTCAGAATGTAACAGGAATTTTCGGAGTAGGCCTATTAGAAATTTTTATAGGTTGTATATCAAAATTTGAAATAAACTACATGGACTACATTATTTATTTTTCTTGTACGAGTTAAATTCAAATTTAACGTCACGTGTTCTTTTTTGGTATATTTGGGCACGTAGTTAGCCTCTGGCCACTACGTGTCCAAATACTCTAAAAAAAAACACATTTTTTTCTTATTTGTCAAATTTCAGATTTTTCATTTATTTAGTATATCCTTTTATACAATGCTTTTTTCTTGTTTTCTTTCTCCAGACAAACTGAAATTTTATTTACGTGAAACTAGCAACTAACAAACTATCGATTTACTGATTCAGTTGTGTAGATAATAATTATAATTATTATCTTAAAATAAAAATAATTATAATTTCTGAAATAAATAAAATGTTTAACTTATGAAATAAATTAAATATTATTTAAATGCAACGTTTATGTAGTTTTGGTGCGCCGAATGCAAACTGAGCCCTTGGGCCAGGGAACAATCAATATTTGTCCATTCAGCCAGAAATTGAAGTCAAATAATAAAAAGAAGTACACAAACATAAATAGGAAGTATATTATAATTTAAAACAAAATTTATAATGAGATTGGGATTTAATTTTCTAAAAGACGCGATTAAAGATTCGAAGAGAGAGAAAATAGTAATGGCGGCAATTCTGGTTCCGGGAGTTCGCATATGGGCAGAAAGATGGACTTCATATGCTTATTCCTTTATTATATATATGATGATGATGATGATGACATTCGATGATAATCTTGACAAATTTTGTAAAATCTTAGTAAAAATGTGCATTTTGTCATAGTTTATACTATATTATAGTAAAATGAATACAGTGGATTCCGCTGCTTCGCTGTTAAAGATGGAGTGTCAGGTCGAGAAAAACGAACATTTCCAACATATTCTGCTATGAGTTTAACCGAGATTCAAGTGTAGTAAATGCGGCTAGGAACATCTGTGAAGTGTACGGAACTTGGATTGATGACTTCCTAAACTCAAAACCAACAGATTTCTACAGACGGGGGATCCAAAAACTACCCAAATGTTGGCAGGAAGTTATTGACAATGACAGAGATTACAACTTTCAAAAATATTAAAAACTACTTGCTTAATACGATACTAGATTAAATACAGCTCATTCGCAAGTATGGATTTTATTCAGCATAACGTTTTCGGACTGTATTAGTCCCTCATCAGTGCTGCTAAACATTACAAAAGAACATCGACATATAATAGAACATCATCGTTATCCGATGATGACGATAATGTTCTATTATATGTCGATGTTCTTTTGTAATGTTTAGCAGCACTGATGAGGGACTAATACAGTCCGAAAACGTTATGCTGAATAAAATCCATACTTGCGAATGAGCTGTATTTAATCTAGGACGGAGATTACATTGTTGAATAGTTGCTTGCTTGATTTGGTCAAATTTTTAACTGAATTTTAATTAAATTTCATAAATAAAACACTAAACAAACAAACTTAACAAATCCATATTTAAAACGCTACGGAATTATGCATCAACCCAATAGAATTATCATCTGTTTGGAGACTATCTTGTAGCCATTTCCAGCTTTATGAAGGTTGACAATTTTGTTCTTGGGATCTTCATTGACCTCTTTATCTTTGCCCATGCTGACTATTATTGTGCTCTGAATACAGAAGGAATACAGCCACTTTTATACTTTTTTGTATGAGGGAGAATCAACAATTATCCGGATTTTTCATAAAACACTTTATTTACTTCAAAAATACAGAATGATTTACTCATTATTTTTCAATATAGTCTCCCTTTTTTGTAATGCACTTTGTCCAGTGGTCTACAAGCTTGTGTATTCTTGCCGAAAAGGTTTTTGGTTGGTTGCCAAAATACAGAATGATTTACTCATTATTTTTCAATATAGTCTCCCTTTTTTGTAATGCACTTCGTCCAGTGGTCTACAAGCTTGTGTATTCCTGCCGAAAAGGTTTTTGGTTGGTTGGAAAGCCACTGATGCACTGCTTCCTGCACCTCTTTGTCTGAGGAAAATCGATGACCTCATAAAGCGTCTTTCAGCAGCCCAAACAAATGAAAGTCTGACGGAGCAAGATCTGGATTGTAAGGATCCCTCCTGAAAAAATCCCAAGTGTTGGATCTGGAATTCAAGCTAGTTCTCCAGGATTGTAAGCTATTGCATTATCAGTTGGTCATCTGGCCAACTTCTTGTAAAAGGGAAAATCCTCTTCAGATCTCTTTCAGTAGTGAAAAGAATCTCAAATTTAGATCTTTTGTATAAGTGAATCTTCATAAAGCAGGAGAAACCTGTACTACAAAATATATTGTTAAAATTTCATATGAAGTTTTCCTATTTATTTATTTATTTATTTTTGCATAGTTTTTCATTGGTGTTGTGTTATTAGTATATCTTTATAATCTAGCATGTTATAAGATTTGGCACAGCATTTCCTGAGAGTGATAATTTTATAGTTTACTATAATGCATAAAGACAATGCTAATTAATATTTTGTTTATAAAAAATTGGATATATGTGATTTTTTTTTATTGCCAGAATGCTGATTATACTACAGGACAAGTATTTGATCTTTCTGACAAATTAGAGCAATCTGAATCTCAACTTGGAAGAGGAGGATTTGTTTTAGGAATTGATCCTCATGAAAAAAGAAGTGAAGATAAATTAGCCAAGGCTACAAAAGATAGTTGTAAGACAACTATAGAGGCCATTCATGGTCTAATGTCACAAGTAATCAAAGATCGACTATTTAATCAAATTAATTTTAAATAAAATAGTCATGAATTTCCATATTTTTGTCTATACTGTACTACATTTATAAACGTATGAAAAAGTGTAATTTAATATTAAATAAATAATTCTTTTGTTCTATTATGTTTTGATTTAAAATAAAAATTTTATTAATATAAGATAATCTTTTGCTATAAAAAAAATTGTGAATTTGCAATTTATCACTGAAGAGAGTACAGTAGTGCCATTTATTTCATTTATGGATAATGTTATCATTAATTGCAGTAACTGACTTTACTATAATGTTATTATTTTATATGATTGCAAATTATATATACTATTAATATATTACTACTGTACAGTTCATTGAAAAATAAGTATTTATTGTAATCTAAGCTTCGATTTTGTTATTGCTTTTTTGCAATCTTTTGGGTTGAACAGTAGAAGTGATTATATAACAACTGTTTTTGGGCTCTTATACTAGTCGTCACTTTATCTTATTTATTAGTCTCATAACATAAACAATTTGAAATTTGTTTATGGCTTCAGATTTAGATTTTTTTTTAATTTTTTCATTTTTTTTTTAAACTTCTCTATATTACATTGCACGAATGATGCCTATAGACTTTTGAACTTTCTTCAATTATCTCACTTGTAAACTGACAACTTTTTCTGTTGTATGTTTAGTTACTACAAGTATTGAGCCAAACCAGTACTGTATTGTTTCAGTTCCAAATATGTAATTAGCTTGTCCCTACCAGAAGCTATAAATTATAGTACATACTATATTGTAAGTCAAAGATGTTAGCTGTTGTAGTTTGATTACAAGTCAATAATTTGAATTCTGGAATATATATTTGAAATTATACATTGAGTAGAAAAATGAGAAAAGGAAAAATAAGGCAGAAATCATACACTTTATGAATTTTGTATTTATGAGAGAGAGAAATTTTTCTAATTTATTAATTAATAGTAACATAGTTCCTATTATTTTTTTTAACTAAAGAATTATTAAGAAATATGAATACTGTCTTTTTGTCAGTTTTATATACTGTATTTTTTTAATCGGTCTCACCATTTAAATTAGATATCTGTTAAGCAATTTATTATAATTTTCTTTCCAAAAAAAATTAAAATATAGCATACTCTCGATTATCCACGTGAAATTATATCTGCATTATTATATTTTAATGATATATTTTTTTTGGTTTGTATAATGAGTTTGGAAAACATTTTGAGGACACTCCCAAACAAAACTCAGACTTGAATAGATTATTAAAATTTACAATAAATATGTATAGTAGTTAAAATAAATTTTTGATATACACACGCAGAAAACACAATAAAAATATATTATCCATGTTTTAAATTATTTGTGCATACCTTCTATTTGTCCTGATAATTGATTCCAAAAAAAATTAAAATATAGCATACTCTCGATTATCCACGTGAAATTATATCTGCAATGGTATATTTTTTTTGGTTTGTATAATGAGTTTGGAAAACATTTTGAGGATACTCCCAAACAAAACTCAGACTTGAATAGATTATTAAAATTTACAATAAATATGTATAGTAGTTAAAATTTTTGATATACACATGCAGAAAACACGGGATGTAGTCGTCACTTTACTCTCTATATTATGCTTGTGTTCATGTAACCTCCTGGTAAGGGACCTTGTGGTGTAACCTATATACTTACGGTCTTGGTTAAAGTCATTATCTTGCACTGGAATTTCATAGACCCCTGGAAGAGATGAGGGATCAATTTTATCTTTATCATTTCTCAAAAGATTAAAGAGTGTGTTCCTTCTACTAAAAACAAGTTTATAATCTGAAATTTTCTCTATCTTCTTTGTAATCCTATCACGTTGAAATACAAAAAGAAGATAGAGAAAATTTTGGATTATAAACTTTTTTTAGTAGAAGGAACACTCTCTTTAATCTTTTGAGAAATGATAAAGATAAAATTGATCCCTCATCTCTTCCAGGGGTCTATGAAATTCCAGTGCAAGATAATGACTTTAACCAAGACCGTAAGTATATAGGTTACACCACAAGGTCCCTTACCAGGAGGTTACATGAACACAAGCGTGATATAGAGAGTAAAGCGACGACTACATCCCTAGCTCAAAAGGCCATTAGTTCCGATGTAACAATTAATTGGGATAGCGCAAAACTGGTAATTAGAGAGGAAGATCCCAGAAAAGGGAAAACTGCAGAGACTTTAACGATTTTTAATAGTAAGAATCTGAAGAAAAAACCGCTTAACAAAATCGATCCCACTATAATTAATAACGCCTGGAAGTGGTGCAAGAATAGGAGATAAAATTTTAATTACTTATGTCAATATTGTTTATTTTATTTTTGTTACATACTTATATTCATTATTTTGTGTATAAATTAATATATTTATTGTAATTTCTAATATGTTACCATAGTAACCATCTTTCAAATTATACGTGCGTTCTTTAAGAATTTTTTGTTCTATTTATGGAAGCTGAAGAGGATTGTAATAAATCGAAAGCGCTTCTTTATTTTAAAAGTTGTTTAGTGAATTATTTACCTTTCTTTATCTCCTGCCATAGTGCTGAATGATTTTTTTGAGAATATACTGTGTTATTTCAAATACAAAATAGTGTGAGGCTGCAGTCATAATTATTGAAGCATTGGTGGATTAAAATTAAAAAATACAGGGTGTATCTTACCACCCATTTTTCTTGGAAATGCAATGAGATAGGAAGTAAGGAGAAAAATTTTGATTACCAAAAATACAAAATAGTGTGAGGCTGCAGTCATAATTATTGAAGCATTGGTGGATTAAAATTGAAAAATACAGGGTGTATCTTACCACCCATTTTTCTTGGAAACGCGATGAGATAGGAAGTAAGGAGAAAAATTTTGATTACTAAAATATATCTGAAGAATCGAATGGTCATGATAAAAATTTTGTGGACCCACCAGAAGTAGGGGCACAATGGGTCAAATTTGAAATATTCAATGAAACATATGCCAATTTGCTTTTTACAGCTCTTTTTGATTATGCCTCAGAAGTAGGGGCACAATGGGTCAAATTTGAAATATTCAATGAAACATATGCCAATTTGGGCATAATCGGAGAGCTGTAAAAAGCAAACAACTTTTGGAAGTTTTTTAATAACACCTATGGATTGTAAGATATCACAATGATGATGATGTCGCATGAACCGCCGATTGGGCTATTCAAGCAATAAGCAAAAGAAGAATCCGACAGAGGATGCCTATGCACTTGTGTTCTGCATCCAAAACTGTTCTTGTCCGCACCAGTGTCGCTAGATAATGCTGCTCTGCTTTAAGGGAGTGATTGCAACAGGAAATTTGGACGCCATTTTGGTTACAAAATGCCAGCTTCCCACTTGATTTAGTAGTATGAAATGACGGGAGTGATTGCAACAGGAAATTTGGACGCCATTTTGGTTACAAAATGCCAGCTTGCCACTTGATTTAGTAGTATGAAATGACGTTATATATTGCACTTGTATATATCCTTTATTATAGCAAAATATGGTTGGTGTTGGGATTTTTTTTTCCGTCAGTGTATATTGCACTTGTACCATATTTTGCTATAATAAAGGATGTATACAAGTATATAATTTCTTTATAATATTACATTTACATACAATAAGCGGTTATCAATTTTAATAATTTTGCATGGCGGAGACTTTCACGCTTCACCATTGCTGGGATTTTCTCTCTACGGAGGATCTTCTGTCTATTAAATTATTAATATTAAATGAAGAATTTTGTCTAACTTTAATTGGGGGGATATAAATTATATTAACGTTGCCGATTAAAAATTTTCACCAAAATATTAGTGAAAATGATGGAGCTTCTTTTTTATCATAAATTAAATAGAATATTGATATGCCTATAGGCCAGGGATTGGGCAGATTAACGTTGCCGATTAAAAATTTTCACCAAAATATTAGTGAAAATGATGGAGCTTCTTTTTTTATCATAAATTAAATAGAATATTGATATGCCTAAAGGCCAGGGATTGGGCAGCCTTTTTTTTATGTAAAAGCCACATTTAAAACTTTCGAACTGACGTGGACCACACACACCAGAGGAAAAAAAGGATTGGGCAGATTTTTTTTTATGTAAAAGCCACATTTAAAACTTTCGAACTGACGTGGACCCCACACACCAGAGGAAAAAAAAAAAGCGTAAATCATGATTATTCATTCATATATGATTATAAATTAACATAGGTATATTTAATAAGACTTCTGGAACTAATGTGAGTATAATATATCCGAAATATTTGGATGAATATTAGTTACTAGTTTTAAATTATTTTTGAGATGTCTGTTAGCTGATTTCTTTTTACTTTTTGCTAAACTCAACCCTTAAAAAAAACTGTTGCGGAATAAAACTGTTTATAAACATTAAGTTGTGGAATTAGTTTTTAAACAATTTATCCTCTTTTATATATCTTTTGAAGTTTTTATTTCACTAATCAGAATTCTCGCTTGATCCAGACTTCACCCCAATTAATCCAGATTAGCAGTATTTATTGTATAGTACTTATTTTTATAAAAATTCTTGTTAATCTCAGATTTTTCTATATGAATTTATTTCAGTTTTAATATAAAAAATAGGAAATATTTACAACGTAAAATTTTTAAAATTTGTACAGAAAATTTATGAAACTTTTTTGTAAGCTAAAAACAAATTTTATAATTTTTTCAGTGCATGATTTCATGTTTAAAAATCAAATTTAATAAAAAAATATTTTATAAAAATATTTGATAAATAATGCGATTTATAAAATACTCATCATATATTTATTTTTATCTTTACAACTTTGATAATTAATAATGAAAATAGAGGGGGAAGAAATATTGGAATAGATCTGTGTAAACAAGTGGTTCTTTACAGCCTTTATCTATATAATTAAATATTTAACTTTTTTAAATATCAATCTGTTCTTTGCATTAAATGATTTGCACAATGCTCTCCTCCTTGTTTTATATAAATTTCTTAAACCAAATCAGCCTAATATTTTCAAGCAATATCTTTTAAGTTTTTGATTTACATAAAAAATTTAAATTTTTGTACTTATATCTATCAATTTTGAATCAAAATATTTAGCATAATAATAATAACCTCCTTGTTTTATATAAATTTCTTAAACCAAATCAGCCTAATATTTTCAAGCAATATCTCTTAAGTTTTTGATTTACATAAAAAATTTAAATTTTCGTACTTATATCTATCAACTTTGAATCAAAATTATTTAGCATAATAATATAATTCATAATGAATTGTTCATAATGAGATAATTTTCTTAATAAACCATTTTAATTTCCTCAATACAATAAAAAAAGTGAAATTTTTCCATTTTCTGGTCATCTCTCATAGCAACCCTAATTTTAAATATTTATGTGAATTTACATAAGAAATTTCAGCAGAGATACACACACACATGCACGAGTACCATTATTCTTACTGCATAAACATTGATGGGAATTTGAACTTTATTGGCTGATTTCAGGTTAAATTACCACATCAATTTGGCACATATTCAAATATGGGCAGTTCATACCACAGAGACCCTATTCAGGGAAGCTGTGTACATCTTTGTTTAGTTACAACCAAATTTAATGTAACATTAAAAAAATAGAATATATAATTCAAAAAGTAAATAAATTATATTTGCTTTATATGTGTATCTTATGTTTAGATATTAAGTATTAATTTATTTGTAATTAGTAATATTTTATTATATATATTTAAGACTATTTCTATGCTATACTGCATATATTTTCAAAGTAAACAAATAAATGTAATAAATGTATAAAGTAGCAGAAATTAATGTAACCAGTAAAAGTAGAAACTACTATATTATATTTTCAGATGGCAGCAATTTGGATAATTGATGGTCTTTTGTATCTATATAATAATAATCTGTCTTTTGTATTTTCCAATCGTAACTCAGGAAAGAAAGCCAAATTTTTGAGATCCTTGCATGAAATTCAGATTTAGCTATTTCAGGTGTATAGATATAGCCAAATATTAAAATTGAACCAGGGATCAGGGCAATTTTTGGGGAATATTAAAATGCTTAAATTAAAAGTAATTTCTTAGATTTTTATTCAATTAATACTGTAGATATCTGTTTAAAATAATGCTTTATAAAAATTGAAATCCATATCTGCTCTAAGAATAAACTTTCATAAATTATCAGTTCCCAACCATCAAATTCATGACAGATTCCAGAGTAACCCTTATCTTTTTTGTAATGAATAAGAAAGATTTAAAAATAAAAGTCATTTTGAATTTTAAACTGAACAAAATTGTTTTTGAAACTTTTAAAAAGGTTATGTCACTCAATATTTTATGAAAAAGCAATTTTTATTCATCATCAAATTATTGATCCAATTGGTTTGGATTCCGAGATAAAAGATTTTAGTTTAATATCAACAGTAAAAAAAAAATTGAATATCTAAGAAATTACTTTTAATTTAAGCATTTTAATATTCCCCAAAAATTGCCCTGATCCCTGGTTCAATTTTAATATTTGGCTATATCTATACACCTGAAATAGCTAAATCTGAATTTCATGCAAGGATCTCAAAAATTTGGCTTTCTTTCCTGAGTTACGATTGGAAAATACAAAAGACAGATTATTATTATATAGATACAAAAGACCATCAATTATCCAAATTGCTGCCATCTGAAAATATAATATAGTAGTTTCTACTTTTACTGGTTACATTAATTTCTGCTACTTTATACATTTATTTCAGATTGTTTACTTTGAAAATATATGCAGTATAGCATAGAAATAGTCTTAAATATATATAATATATATATTTTAGTTTCTTCAAAATGTTTGATTGTTGATTAAGAAAAGATTTATAAATATTCTTTTTATAATATTTTACTTTAAAATGCAATAGTAACAATCTTGTGTACAATAATTTAATTGTAGATTTAATTACATGAGAATATCCAGTTTATATAAAAAGTGTATGATTGATTAATGGAATCAATCTTAGTACTAATTAGTTAGGATGATCAGTGCTCTGTTGTATATTTTGAATTTAAAAATATTAAATTAGTTTATAATTCATGCTGTTTTATTGTAACAACTTACAAAAATGCATCTGCTTAATCTGATCCAGAAATTTTAAGTGCAAATTACATTATATCTTCTCTATCAAGTGGTTTATGCACTATAATAATAAATACAAATAATATGCTTCCAGTTATTTTCAGAGCTATAAAAACAAGAAATATGACGAGATTCAATATTTAACAATACCATTTTTAATAAAATTCCAAAAAAATTTTGTTTAGATGAAAACCAGTTCATTAATAACATTTAAGACTAGTAGTTGATTTTTGAGAGACTGAAAATAGAAATGTGATAACTAAAATGAAAAATTTTGTTACTGAGATAACTAAGTAATGTAAAATGATATGCAATATATAAGTTTTGAGTTTTCCAGCAATGATAAATTGGATATTCTATCACCATAATATCCAACATTCAGAAAAAATAAATGCAATTTCTTCTATTGGCAGCTTGTAATATTTCATACACATTAAGATTTATTTACAATTTTAACAAAATTTTTCAATTAACTGAATCTTACTTTTGATTCTTACTTCAAAACTAACCATTAAAAATTCTTTTAACTTTTATTTACATTGCATTGAAACTTTTATAAGATGTTCCGTTCCCGTTTTTCTAGTTTTCAATATATGAAAAAATCATTTATACATTGGCATTCTCTAATTTCTTTAGTAAGAAAAGTGTTTATATACATATACTGTAAAATATACAGTAACACATACATGTGCTTTACTTGATAATATGTTATGATTCAAAATAAAGCAAGTTGGTAAATAATCACTGCTGTGATATACTAAACTGAAGATTAAGTTCTTATAAATTAAGTTCATAAGAATAGAAGTGGCAAATAGCCCTGATAATTCTAGGCTATGGCACTTTATAGGAAATGGAGGTAACCAAACACTGAAATGCTTTAATCTGTTCTTGAGGAGATTAAGATATGACTGATTGAGGTTGATTAGTATATGGAACACATGGTGGTGGAACAGGCTGATTCCTATTAATGGTATCTTTAATCACTGCAGCCACCATTTCTCGATCTCCCTAAAAAATTCAAAATTTGATTTGAAAATTGTAGCATACATCAAATTTCAGTGTACATATACATTATTTAGATTCATACACTGACCTGATTAATAAATCCATAAAAGACTAGTTCATCTGCAAGAATGCTTGCATTATCTTTTAAAGTAAGTTCACAGGACAACTGCCGATTCATTTTATCATCCATCCTGAGAAGGATTGTAATCTATAAGGGAAAAAAAACCAGTTATTCTTAATTTTCTAACTAATCCTATAGATATTAGAGAAAATGCTCTTTACCACAGGAGCTTGTCCTTCTTCTTGAGGTTTAATTGTACACATCATATTAATAATATGTCTTGTTTCAACATCAGCTGGTTCTGGAGTTGTTGATTTAACTGATTCTGATATTTCTGGTGAAATAGCTCTTGGACGTACAATTGGAGGATGTGTTGGAGCAAAGGCTGTCAGTGGATAAATGCCATTTCTATCAAATTATAAAATAATTATTAAAAATTTTTTAATTTTTATAAATTCAGTAAATTAATCAGATTTTACAAATTTTAATTTAGAAATTAAATATTGTTTACTCCCACTTGTGACAAAATAGCTCTCATATTATCTTTTAAGATGAATGAATAATAATTTTTTTGAATTCATTTTTTACTTTCTGATGCAAAATTGATATAGAAAAATAAATAACACTAATCAAGATAAAAAATTTATTTCAGTAATATTTTCAACTTACTCATGAGGTCATCCTCAACTGCACTGACTGATATAAACTACAATGTAAAAACCTAAGTCAGTAGTGCAGCTGAGGATGATGTCATGAGCAGGTTGAAAATGTTATTGTAACAAATAGCATTTTCAGTAGAAATAATTAATATAGAAAAAATAATTTTTACTGAATTTATATATGAAAATAATAGAATATAATATTAATACAAATATTGTTCAAACTAATTTTCTAAAATTTTCCAACTTATATTTCTAAAATTCTACAATGCTTAAACATGCAAGAGTAATTTGTATTAAAATTTTGATTTACAAGCTTCTCTTTACAAGAAAAAAACAAAACAAACAAAAAGTTTAAAAAAGTTAAATAACTGATTTTTCATAAATGAAATACATAATGCACCAATGAAATCACCAAAATAAAATTTGTGTATGTAATATGCTAAGTTTATAAATAAATATTTATAAAGTTGCTTGTTTCTAAAGGCATTAAACTACATGCTATCTTTTGTGAAATTTTATATTAAATATAATTTTCTTTAAAGAATACATTTTAAATCTGAATCCAACAAATCTCCTAAACTTTTTTAATGACTGATATAGAATTTACATTTTTTCATAGATTATATGCTTAGGTATTTTCTTTATTCATGACGAAGCAATCATCATCATAATAATTCCTTATCAAAATAAAAAATTATGATTTTTTCACAAAGAATATTTATGAAATTGTTGAACAATAGCAAGTATTCAGTTTCAAAAGAAATGTTTCTTTTCTTTACATTTAGGTTTGTATAAAACAATGAAATAAATCAGAGTTTACTTTTCTAATTAGAGATTATTTCTAGTGTCTCCCAAAACGGCTCACATTTATAATTAGGTCAGCCAAAAGTGAAGAATGAGAATCAAAAGATGAAATTTTCTATATCTCCTGAATAAATTTTGGAGATGTGGGATTAAAATTCAATCTCAGTTCTCCAAATGGAAGTCTAGTACACTGCCTATAGGGATTTTCATTAAATAAACTGTCTTCTCAAATTTGTTATGTTTAAATATTGCTAATTTACTGAGCAACTGTATGTTGATTTATATAATTAGATAGTATTTGAATAAAAAATTAGGTGAAATTTTTGGACTTAAATAAAAACATTTATTGTATATTTTTAAATTAATGATAATTTATTCCCAATATAATAGAATTCAATTTATAAGCATTTTTTAGGAATGTATTATGTTCTTAAATCAAATATAGTTCTCTTGCCAACTGTAAAGATTACATTTTTGAAACTGCTACAGTTGGAAAGACTAAAAGCTGATGAATAAATATAAATTAGTACAAAATTCATTTTCTCTCATAAGCCTTCAATAACAAATGACAAACATTATAACAAAAATGCCTACATGGGATTTCTCTAACAAAATCCATTTTATTAGTCAGTTTGAAACAAGAATATTATAAAACTAAAGTTAATTTATGAGAATTCAATTAGAACATTTATTGTTTTATTTTTCATTTCTTATGTAAAGAAATGTTTCATTCTTATAAAATATCCTAAATAGCTAATTCACTTCAAGTTCCAGATTCCTATATTATCACAATACAATCAAATTCAAATGTAAGAAAATCTTTAATAAATAAGAGTGACTATTACTGGAAACTCATTGATTTCAGACTTTGTATCATTTATTTAAACTATTTTGAATATAATGTCAGCTGATTTAAAAAATACAGTTGGTTATTTATGCATCATGTGAAATAAGCAATTGCATTGTTTTCTGTATATCATCAGATATAAGAAAATTATTAACAACAGATTAATTCTGTAAAGCAGTATTTCCCAAACTTTCAGTACCCATGTATCCTTTTTAAAATTTTAGTAACATTGGTATGCCCATTCTCAGGCAAATGCAATTTGGGAAAAAATATTTTTTCAAACATGAATAATTATAAAGATATTTCTTTTTTAACATTTGAATTATAATAATTTATAGATATGTGAAATCTTGTAAACTGAGATCAGAATACATAAATAAGAGAGATAATCAAAATTTTAAAAGAAAAAAATGTCTCCCATCCCTAAAGACTGCATACCACACTTTGGGAAACACTACAATATAGTTTTAAGATACGGATTAATCATACATATGGCATATTATCAAACTTTTTTCTTATAAATCAATATATGTAGCATAAATGTTTCTATGTCATTTATGAACTTGTTGCAGAACTACTGAGTTAATAAATTCTTTTTTTTCAATCTCTGAAAATTCCTCTAATAGCCTTTTAGTTGTTCAATCAATATGTCATTTATTTGCTTTTTTGGTAGTGGTAATTAGTAGTAGTGGTAGTAGTAATAGCATATAGATTTTTGATAGCAATGCATAAAGTGACAATTTTATATAGTATGAATAAACATGTTTTTAAATCTGTGCTGTGCATGATTTTTGGAAATCCTGGACAAAAGCTTTGATAAAACTACAAACAAACAGATAGAAGAACAAGAGAGAGAGAGAGAGAGACTTAGATGGTCCTACATTAATCAGAAAGTCAACGTGAACGGCAATAAAAGAGGGAGACACAAGACGTAAGATAGAATCTTGGTAAACCAAACCATAACATGCCTCAAAGACAATAATTACACAATTATGATGGAAGACAAAACCAAAAAAATGGTTCTCCTTGAAAGAAGCAAGTATGACGCATTTTTAGAAGAGTATATAGAACAGACAAAACCAAAACAAATAATAACGGACCCCACTAAGAAGAGAGCAGCGGAAGTGGAGAGGATAACCAAACATAAGCATTTCCCTGCAATATGGAAACAAGACAAAGTGAGAGCAGAGGCATATCCAAGACTGTTCCTGTACATGAAGACGCATAAGAACCCCCTAGCTGCAAGACAGATGGTGGGAAAAAAAATGCACCCACCTACAATCTTGAGAAAGTACTGGCTAAATGGTGCATTACGCAACTTAAGTTTGAAGTATCTCCTTTTGGCATCTGTTAGTGTAGCTTTTAAACAAATGTTTTTCGTATTCCATAGAACCTTTTTTGAATTTACTGGCAGTACTATATTATGAATAGTTGTCGGAAATACTCCATTTAGTTTACATTGCAACAAATATGTGAACGTTTCTGAGGCTCTGCTTAACTTTAGGCTTACTTTACGAAAGTTCCTTAATTCACTACTAACTTCGAGCTGGTTCTGCTCATTCATACTTGCTATACTTTCAACTACTGATATTTACCCTTTACTCAACTTTAAAATAAAACCAAAGGACTTACTGCAGTATAGGAAAAAAACTTCTAATCATATATTGAAGGAACATTTTCGGTGTTTTGAGCCATCTTCAGGTTCGAATTCTTTCGGAACTTTCAAGTTTCAAATCACAATAGAACACGCATAAAGACTGAATAAGATTCAGGATAAAATTTAAAACATTGCTAATCCACAGTTTTTATATAATACTATTACTTGCAGTTACCGTCCACCATTTTTAACGTGATTAGTGCACAGTTTATATGTGCGGTTAACATCGTAAAAAAAAAGGTGTACGATTTTTTCCTATACTGCAGTAAGTGCTTTGGTTTTATTTTAAAGTTGACCAAATCATCATAATAAATGTTTCAGGTTCGAATTCTTTCGGAACTTTCAAGTTTCAAATCACAATAGAACACGCATAAAGACTGAATAAGATTCAGGATAAAATTTAAAACATTGCTAATCCACAGTTTTTATATAATACTATTACTTGCAGTTAATTGTCCACCATTTTTAACGTGATTAGTGCACAGTTTATATGTGCGGGTAACATCGTAAAAAAAAAGGTGTACGATTTTTTCCTATACTGCAGTAAGTGCTTTGGTTTTATTTTAAAGTTGACCAAATCATCATAATAAATGTCATAAATCAGACATATTTCAACATGTGTGCAAATTTCTCTTTATATCAATATATTTATAATGCCATGAATACTAATTTCATAAGATTACTAATATTTAAACAATAAAAATCAACTTTATACAGTTATTTATTACATTTTTAAACCATAAATACCTGTAATTTCAAGTTGAATATACCCATTGAGACATGCGGTTGTCAATAGGTGTTCTGATGAAGTTTGGTGAAAGTTTTCTAAAGTATTCTGGGATTTAAGCTAATCAATAGACGATAGTAATATAACTATAGTATCTTATAAAAAAATTAGTGAGGCTATATCTAATATGTAAAAAGTACAAACAAAGAAATAATAGATATTGACATAGTGGTCTAAAGTTACCCTGATTGACTATACTGGATCATATATGAGAGGATATGGTTGTTGGTCTTGGCATGTCTGATTTTTAACCTATGATGTCATTATGGTATTATTGGCCATTGCTTTAGCAACATTATTATATATCGCTTTCATTGTTCTAAATTTATACCCATATTTTAGCCCTTGTGCAAATATATATTGATATTCTTTGTCTTTGTCTTCCTGTCTCATATAGTTGAGAAGACTGGGGTCACCACCTGTTCCTTGTTTGGTTCAGACCCTGCGTCTCTTTGCTCCCATCTCTCAGAACGAATACGGATATTAATAGTAATTTCTGTTGACACTACCCAGTCAAAAAACACAATACTGCTTCTATTGAACAATTAACAGGATAACAGAACAAAAAGGATAACAGAAAACTTACTAAATAAGCACATGTACACTACAACTTGGTCATTCTTAACCATCGAACACAGTTGTAGCCAAGCTTCAATATATACAACAATCCAAAACAAGACAAGTCCACCACACAGCACATATCTTTGCGCTGATTATAGCGGCGGTCGGCGCAAAGATACGCTTTGATGGACCACCTCACGCCACATTTCTCTCTTCCGCGTCATGATTTATCCCGAATTTGATTGTTGATTAAGCATTTATATTTGAATTATACCTCTTAATAATCGACTGATCAAACTATCTATTGATACTATCTTTATTTGTAAAGTTTTGTTCCTTTTTGTTTTTACCTGGTTCGCAAGCACCCCTTGTGAGCTTAAAAATAGAACAATTTGAAGAAACCACTTTTCATTATTTAGATGTACAAATAACCATACAAAATGGGGAATATTAATTACATGGAGATATATATATATATATATATATAAAACAGACATACACCCCAGTCATTATACCAGTATAGTCCCAAGATCCAATGAAATATAATATGGCATCATTTAGAGCTCTGTTCCATAGGATACATACACACTGTATGAGACAGAAAGACAAAGACAAAGAATAGCAATATATAATTGCACAAGGGGAAAAATATGGGTATAAATTAAGAACAATGAAAGCAATATATAATAATATTACTAAAGCAATGGCTGTTAATACCATAATGACAACATCACAGGTTGAAAATCAGACATGCCAAGACCAATGACCGTATCCTCTCATATACAATCTGGTAATAGACAAAACAATGAAAAGAGTTGCCAAAGACAATCCATACAAGCCAGTATATAAAAGAAAGACTACCATATTCGCAAATCTAAGAAATGATAAAGATCCAGCGAACATCCAATCGCGTAGCTGACAGTCAGCAGATCCAGAAATGTGGGAGGTCCCAACTCACCATGAAGAAAAAACCTCTAAAACCCAAACAATCAATCCCCAATAACCTCAATTTTAATGCAGAAACAGTTAAACCTATTTAACGCAGGGCGTCAGCACTCGTTAGCTGGAATCCTGATAACATAGCACTAATTTATAATTTATGTACAATTTTCACATACATTTTTTTATGTTTCCAGATGCAGTGATTATTTAATTAAAACGCCACAATACATCTAATGCAGTGCTCTTGAAAGTGGCAAACTACCACAAACTAAGCTATATACATCTATATGACACAGGTTTAAAATCTTATACATAGAGTAAATCTCAAATTATGCATATCATTTGTTAGAATGTAATCATGTGTTTAATGACACAAATGCAATTAGCAAGTTTAATTATGTTATCCATTGAATGCGACAAAGCAAAAAACTTAATATCAATCTACTCATAGAAGAATTTGCAAATAAAAATGCCAAATGTTTGGAACAATTTCGTAACAGTATTTAAAATTAAATATCTTCTGATGTATTTAATTATTGTTTAATTTGTTCAAATAAAATTACTTTCATTTAAATCAATGTAGATCTATAATTTTAATCAACCTAGTTCAGCTGCTTCTATTAATATAATAAATAACACCAAGACATGAAGCAGGACAAACACAAGTTTATTATTAGATATATATAAACTACATATACTAATAATAGTGCAGTCTTTCCGGAAAACGCTTTCGGCCTTCTACGGCCCTCCTCAGCCGGTACTCAGAAGTGAGTCACTTCTGAGTACTGGCTGAGGACGGCCGTAGAAGGCCGAAAGCGTTTCCAGAAAGGGCAGACTATTATTAGTATATGTGTTTATATATATCTAATAATAAACTTGTGTTTGTCCTGCTTCAAGTGCTTGCTGTTATTTACAATGTAGATCTGTTTAAAAGTTTTACAATTTGTATATATAGTAAAATTATTTTCATCTGTATAAAGTTTCACATATTCTTCTTCTTTCCCAAGCATTGATTGTCTCATTCAAATGAGATCAGCATTTTTTATTCTAACTCTCCATGTATCTCTATCCAAGGCATTCTCTTCTCTCAATTCCTTCTCTCTCAAGTCCTCCCTCACCCTCTCTGTCCATCTAATTTTGGGTCTACCTCTACTTTTCTTCCCACCAATAGTCATTTCCTCAACCTTTCTACCCACATATTCCTCACTCCTTCTTCTTATATGCCCGAACAACCTTAATCTTCCTTCCTGGATCTTCCTATTAATCAGGCCTACTTTAACTGTACCTCAGATGTAATCATTCCTTATTTTATTCATTCTTGTTACACCACACACAAATCTCAACATCCTCATTTCAGCTACATACAATTTCCTTTCCTGTGACTTAGTAACTGCCCAAGTCTCTGAGTCAGCACTGGTCTTGCTACCATTTTGTACAGTTTACCCTTCATCTTGCAACTAACTTTCTTATCACATAACACTCCACTTAACCTCCTCCAGTTAACTCATCCTCACTGTATCCTATGCTTAATCTCCTCTTCCAGTCTTCTATCCTCAACTATATTTGATCCCAGATATTTAAATTTCGTAACACTGTTCAATTTTTCAATTCCTACTGTTATACTTCCTTGTTCTTCTCTGATTTGCAATGAATTCAGCCTTTACCCTACTTATCTTCATACCCCTTTCTTCCAGTGCCTTTCTCCATTTTTCCAAAGTCACTTCCAAATGTTTTTTCTTTTCATCACATAGTACCATGTCTGCAAACAGCATATTCCATGGTGCACTTCTCTTTATATTGTTCGTAATTACATCCATGACAATATTGAATAGAAAGGGACTCAATGTGGATCTCTGATGTAATCCCACTTTAACACTAAAACTTTCTGTTAGTGTCCCACACTGCTTCTTACTTCCTTCTTTAATAAATCTTTGATTTGTTTTACGTTGTCTCCAAGTTCATTTTAATCGGAAACATTACTGTTCTTCCATTCTTACCCATAAGTCCACGAATGCAAAGCCTAAGTAGTCATTCCGTTAGGTTAGTTAAACCGAAATATCCTCATGGAATATTTTTATTTGGAGGGGGCCACTTATAGAGCCGCCATCATCACAGGCATCCCCATGATGGAGTCAACTGAAAGGATAGGTTTCAACGGGCCGGACCCAGATCCCTCCTGAAAAATTGGAGGAATGGGACCCGTGGATCCTCCAGAAGCTTAGCTTAAGCCAGAGCTTAAGTTAACTTAAGTTAAGCCAGAGCTTTATTACACAGCCATCGGGCTGACCTCTCATTCTGTCAGTCCGCGTATCCCACAGTTTGTTCTGTGAAGTGTTCGTTATCCGAATATGTGTTCGATAACCTAACATAAAAATCTTTCAAAAAAGTGTTCGTTATCTGATTTGTTCGTTATCCAAACTGTTTGTTAACCGATCACCCACTGTAGTTATAAATTAATTTATATACTTAAAGTAAAAATCAAATAGGTACTTTTCCTTAAAATCTATTTAATTTTTCAAAAAAAAAAAAAAAAAAAAAAAAAAAAAAAAAAAAAAAAAAAAAAAAAAAAAAAAAAAAAAAAAAAAGTGTAATATATGATGTTTCAATTTGAAATTACAATTTTAGTCTCACATGGAGTGATAAGGCAAGTTTAATGGACTATAGAACAAAAAGATAAGTTTTATTATAAATGAATAATTGTATATGGGTTTAATATTCTAAAATAAACTGACAGTTACAGGTATCTCTTAGTTTACAAATTTTTGATTTAACAAAAAAGGTAAATCTATACCACTTTTTCATTTTGCATAAAAACTATTCAATTATTGATCAATTATCCACTATAATTTATTTAAATCAATACGTTTCTTGTTTATATCTGATACAATCAGTGAAGAAAATAGCAAATTTACTGTGTCTACCATTGATTTTAAGACAAAAAATTCACTTCTGCTTTCATACAGGTTCTGATGTTGGATCCAGTGATTGGATTATTATACTGATAATATGAACATCATAATATATTTACTGCATTTTTCAATAGTTTTGAAAATATATAACACTATTTAACTTCATAAAACAATGAGTGCATATTATTCCAGCTGCATAATTCTCTAATAGTGTATATTTTTTATCTGTATATAAATTTGAAAAATGACAGTATCTTCCAATAGAATAAAAATAATACAAAGTGTAACAAATGTAATGATTTAAATAAATTGTTTTGTTTCTATTAGTTTTTTTTAAATAGATACCATAATAAAATCCATAATTAATGAATTTTAATAAATAAAATTGAAAACACCAATACTAATTTCCAAAAAGTAGGATTTATTTTTACCAATAATTTAGCAAAATAACTTTCAGAATTACATAAATTTAAGACAATATTTAATGAAAATTTTAAATTTTTTAACTAATAAATAAACCATAATGATTGATAGGTTTATTGCTATATTAAACTTAAATTCAAAGATCACTTGACACTTAGAAATTCTGAAATTCAAACTTGAATAGAAAATAATAGGCTAAATAGATATCTATTGTAAATTATTGTATTATAGTATACATTATTTATATTAATTCTTTTGAAATGCTTTAACATCAATAGGCAAAATGGCAGTCACTTTCTGGAATCCAAGAGCCAATTAAAAATGTTTACATTAGAATTAATGGTAAATTAGTTTCTGATTTATGAATTTTCACTTAGTGAACAATTTTAAAGGATCCATGGTAACATTCTGGTTTGACTGCCACACTATTTGATCACATTGCAAAACACGAGAGTTGCATACATTCAAAAAAGGGATCACTGCTTTTTGGGGTGTGATAGATTAAACCGGGGCTTGGATTTTTAGGGGTCCAAAAAGGTTTCAGAATCGGTTCTTACGCAGTCACTGAACCCACCCCTATCTTCTTTTGCTTCCCTCACTTACCCCCCGTCTTGCCACCCTTACCTTTGCCCTTCTCTCACTTTAACACCCTCTTCTACATTGCACCCGTTACTGTAGAATCACGACCTAATCCTGCATATTTTGCCCAGAAAAATTGTCTGGTTTTAGCTGAGGCTCGAACCCACGACCTTTGCCCTTCTCTCACTTTAACACCCTCTTCTACATTGCACCCGTTACTGTAGAATCATGACCTAATCCTGCATAGTTTGCCCAGAAAAATTGTCTGGTTTTAGCTGAGGCTCGAACCCACAACCTGATGCACGGCAATATGCACTATCTAACCATTCTATGACTACTTGTTAGCAATGAGTGTTCGGAGGCTGCATATGAACAATAATGATAAGCATTTACAATGCATTATCTCAGTTTACAGCATTGCATTTGCGTAAAATTTTTTTGATACAACGATTTACAACCTGTTTTATAACAAGTTTTCGATACGAAAACACACACCAAATCAATGCACCTATCGAATTTAATCTTTATCCACACTATTATCAGTTTATGTTAAACTCAATCAAATTATACACTATAAAATTATACGAGGGCAGTCAATAAGTTCCCGGAATTTCGTTGTAACTGTTTTGCTGCCCGTTATATTAGTCTGAATTAATTACTCTGATTTAAATAATTATTCTTGATTACTACCAAATCAATGCACCTATCGAATTTAATCTTTATCCACACTATTATCAGTTTATGTTAAGCTCAATCAAATTATACACTATAAAATTATACGAGGGCAGTCAACAAGTTCCCGGAATTTTGTTGTAACTGTTTTGCTGCCCCTCATATTAGTCTGAATTAATTACTCTGATTTAAATAATTATTCTTGATTATTCTGAAATAATTTGCATAATATTTTTTGTTTATTTACAGGTAAGTGTGTGTGGTGATCTGTTGGCACGATGTCGCAGTTCGAGCAAAGGGCAAATATCAAATTCATGTGCAGATTGAGGAAATCTGCTGACAGAGACTTTGTT
>AYEL01073456.1:0-12334 GCA_000484575.1 Olivierus martensii | reverse complement strand
CGGCCTGCGTTCCGATACGGGGTAGATCTTCAGTCACTTCTGAGTACCGGCTGAGGAGGGCCGTAGAAGGCCGAAAGCGTTTCCGGAAAGACTGCCCTATTATTAGTATATGTAGTTTATATATATCTAATAATAAACTTGTGTTTGTCCTGCTTCAAGTGCTTGCTGTTATTTACAATGTAGATCTGTTTAAAAGTTTTACAATTTGTATATATAGTAAAATTATTTTCATCTGTATAAAGTTTCACATATTCTTCTTCTTTCCCAAGCATTGATTGTCTCATTCAAATGAGATCAGCATTTTTTATTCTAACTCTCCATGTATCTCTATCCAAGGCATTCTCTTCTCTCAATTCCTTCTCTCTCAAGTCCTCCCTCACCCTCTCTGTCCATCTAATTTTGGGTCTACCTCTACTTTTCTTCCCACCAATAGTCATTTCCTCAACCTTTCTACCCACATATTCCTCACTCCTTCTTCTTATATGCCCGAACAACCTTAATCTTCCTTCCTGGATCTTCCTATTAATCAGGCCTACTTTAACTGTACCTCAGATGTAATCATTCCTTATTTTATTCATTCTTGTTACACCACACACAAATCTCAACATCCTCATTTCAGCTACATACAATTTCCTTTCCTGTGACTTAGTAACTGCCCAAGTCTCTGAGTCAGCACTGGTCTTGCTACCATTTTGTACAGTTTACCCTTCATCTTGCAACTAACTTTCTTATCACATAACACTCCACTTAACCTCCTCCAGTTAACTCATCCTCACTGTATCCTATGCTTAATCTCCTCTTCCAGTCTTCTATCCTCAACTATATTTGATCCCAGATATTTAAATTTCGTAACACTGTTCAATTTTTCAATTCCTACTGTTATACTTCCTTGTTCTTCTCTGATTTGCAATGAATTCAGCCTTTACCCTACTTATCTTCATACCCCTTTCTTCCAGTGCCTTTCTCCATTTTTCCAAAGTCACTTCCAAATGTTTTTTCTTTTCATCACATAGTACCATGTCTGCAAACAGCATATTCCATGGTGCACTTCTCTTTATATTGTTCATAATTACATCCATGACAATATTGAATAGAAAGGGACTCAATGTGGATCTCTGATGTAATCCCACTTTAACACTAAAACTTTCTGTTAGTGTCCCACACTGCTTCTTACTTTAGTAGTTGCTCCCACATACATTTCCATTATCAGCCTCACATATTTCTCAGAAACTCCTTTTTCCCTCATACACCTCCATATCTCCTGCCTGGGTATTCTGTCATATGCTTTTTCCAAATCAATAAAGACCATATTAAGTTCCTTATGCATTTCTCTATATCTTTCTGTTAGTCTTCTTAGTGCAAATATAGCATCAGTCGTACACCTGCCTGGCATAAAACCAAACTGATCATTGTCAATCTTTACTTCCTCTCTTAATTTTCTCTCCATAATCTTCTCCCAAATCTTCAATGTATGTGGCATCAACTTTATTCCTCTATAATTTCCACACATTTGTGTCGCCCTTTCCCTTGTAAATCGATACCAACAAACTCACTCCCTTCATCTGATATTCTTTCCTGGGTCCAAATCTTTTTCAATAAATCCCACAGCAGATTCACTCCCTACTCTCCTATGCTTTTCCAAACCTCCACTGGTATTTGGTCCACACATGTTGATTTACCTCCTTTCATCTTCTTTATCGCTTCCACCACTTCCTCTCTAGTAATTTCATTAACCATCCGTTCAATTGGCAATCCATCCTCTCTCACTACTCTCTCATTTTCTTCATTCAACAATCTCTCAAAATAGTTTTTCCATCTCTTCACAATATCCCGCTTATCTCTCAAAACTCTGCCATTCTTGTCTTTAATCTGTTTCACCTGAGTAAAATCCTTTGATGCCCTATCTCTAGCTCTTGCAATTTTCAAAAGTTTCTTTTCTCCCTCCTTCCTTTCCACTTCTTTATATGCTTCGTCAATAGCTACTGCTTTAGCTCTTGCTACAGACTTCTTAGCCTGCTTATTAGCTTTTCTGTACTCTTCTCTATCTTTTGTGCATTGCTGTCTTATCTGCTATCTTTTTCGCTTCCTTCTTAGCTTTAATCGCTTGTTGGACTTCCTCATTCCACCACCAAGATTCTTTAGTGTTGAATTGTTGGCCTGACATCCTTCCTAAAACTTCCTCACCTATTCTTCTAATCACCTCACTATTATTTTCCACCATTTCTGAACATCGTGAGGTAGACTTATTTCATCCAATACCTTATTTATCAATTCATTCCTGGTTTCTTCTTCCTTTAGTTTCCACCATTTAATCCTCCGTTCTCTCAGCTGGCCTTCTCCTATCCTTAATCATCATTTCCCAATCAACTACCAATAGCCTATGCTGTGATGTTATTCCCTCTCCATTTATTACCTTACAGTCACGAATTTCCTTGAAGTCCTTCTTTCTACACAATATATAGTCTATCTGGGTTTCCATTGGTCCACTTTTATATGTAATCAAAAGGCTTCTCCTTTTCTCAAAACATGTATTGACAATTTTAAGACCAAAAGCCATTGCATATTCCACTATCCTATCACCTTCACTGTTTCTAACACCTATTCCCCATCACATATTAACCTTATTAATAAATTAGTTTGCAATAAGCTTTTTTTATGTCGACATCCTTATAAATAAACATTGACACCCAGTGCTACAGAGTTTACATAGCATTTGAAATAAATTATATTGATAAATTAAAAAGTAAAGGGGCCCCTCGACATTTTTGCGGGGGGGCCTCTCAGTTTTCAGCTACGCCACTGCGAACATCTCGAAGAAGTCAGGAATATACGCAATCCTGATGTACAACAACAACTCTACAAAAACATGAGGAATACATAGGTAGGACAAAAAGATGCCTAAACATTAGAATAGAAGAGTGCAAAACAGACATAAGAACAGGTAAGATGAATACTGCCTTGGCAGTTAAAGCATATGAACAGGATATCAATATAGATAGGGATAGTACCAGAATAATAAGGTATTGTGGGCAACGTGGGAGGCAGCACAGCCAAAGCCTTGGAGGTAGAAAAATAAAAAATAAAAATGAACGTAATTAACGACAACGATCCCAAAAACCTCCCAATGTCATGGCACTGGTGTTCAAAATCTAACATGTAGACACTATCATATGGAGACGAAAATATCATATATATACAATAAAAACTTTTTGTTGCCAGTCTTTGTACAAGCATCATAAAAAAAAGCGCTTTTTATATGAATATTATATTTATTTTAATAACCAATAGGAATACGTGAAAAACTTTAAAAACAAAAACAATTCTAAAAATTTTAAAAACTACAGTATGTACATTCTAAAGAATATATTCTGCTCTAAAACATATATTAAAAAAAAAAAAGAATATGTTTACTAAGGAGGGTCTCAGAGTAGGGCTGAAAACGTTTTAAAAATAAAAAATTTCCTGTTAAAGCTGTATATGTAGCAAAATTTTCATTCATATACAAAATTAAAAATTCTCATTCTTCTGTTAAAGACTAACTTATTTGATTATTTTTATAAGTTCTGTTTTTGGTTTTTAAATTATTTTTATTTATTTATTTATTTATCATAGTTTAAGTGCAGAACATATTTGCATATTCTTTTCTCTTTGTGATCGTTGTTTGTAACTTATGGTAGATAGTAATTTTATTAAAATATTTTTGTTATTATTGATAAAAATGTTACTATCTTTTTTGAAGCCATATTTATTTATATAACTGCTGAATCGAGAACTTTATTCTAATATAAATTTGTTTTAATTATTTATATATTCTAGAGTTGTCTGTTTATTTGTTTGATATATTTCAAAAGTATGAAATCTACAACTATATACTTATTTAAACTGTTAGAGTGATCAAGAGCTTGATGACAATATATGTTTGAGCTCAATCTGTTCATAAAACCTTAATCAGTCTGAATTTAGTAAGAATAAAAAAATTTTTATATTTTTTCACAAAAATTTTCAATTATATTGTCAATAATTTTATTGACAATACCATTGAAGTTATGTTCCTGGAATTTTTATACAGAGATAAAACTATGAAACAGAGAATAAAAGATAAATTTGAGTTCAGTAAGTGGTTTTTAATTGATATTATGATTCAATATAGTTAAAAAGAGTGAAAAATTTTAATTTTTTTCATTTATATTATCAACTATCTTAAAAATATTGCTATGTTCTTAAATTTTTTATTTTAAATATTAAAAATAAATAGACTTTTCTTTAATTAGTTAATATTGATAAATAAATGATTGTCAATATTAAATTCTTTTTGTAAAAATTATTTAATTTTTGACAAAACAATATATATTTGCTAGTGTATATACATATACATTACCTGAGAAGGAAAGTTAGAGGGATCAAGGCCTCCTTGTCCTTCAGCTTTACTAATCTTAAGGCTTTGCTTTAGTAATAACTTCAATGTATTCTTTACTTCTTTCTCTAAATTTCCTAACCAAATCTAATTAAAGAATAATGAATATAAATTATTTCTTTTGTTGTATAAATTATTTACTATGCAAATTAACATTATCATAAGATAATATAAATACAATTATCACATAATATAACTATTGAGAAATATCAAACACTGAAATTATGCCAGCATTAAATTTACAAGGTTTGCAATAATGAAAATTTTGTAACATTTGTCATTATGACAATACTGTAACAACAGAAGAAAAGGCAAGTGCTTCCTTCATTCTTCTATCATTCAAAGACAAATTAAGAATCTGTAGTGTTGGCAATAAACTTTTTTTAGAATTTTTCACATAAACAAACTTTTTTGATGTATTATAAAATAAATGATGCAATTCAAGAGCAAAGGATTATTATTGAATTTTTGATGAAATCAGGCAAAACCATCAAAAATTCTATAATATGATTATTCCAGTATGATCCTGAGATTCAAAGATGGAGCCAATATTAGGGCGAAGATAAGCATCATCTGAAAAAAGCATACATCAAAATCAAAAATCACGATGATGATGATAATTTGCTTTTTTAAAATTTATGGTCTTGGTGCATGCAAGGAATTGTTTCAAGTAATACATAATCACAAAAGAATTTCATATCATCACAAACATTTGAGAGGCTAGAATCTCTTATATTTTATGGAATCAACTTGGATCTTGCATTATGACAATGCTACTGATCTTTCAAAATATCAGTTTTTGGCTAGAAAACATATTACTTTGTTACATTATTCCTCTCATCAGTGCCAGATTTAAGCCGATTGCACTGATTGCACCCAATCAGGCCCCACGCTTGAGGGGGCCCAGTGGTTATCAAAGTTTATGTACCATAATTAAATAATGCATCAAGAAAAAAATTTTTAAATATATGTATTGTTTTTCAATATTCGTGGAACATATAAGGATTGGTTCTCACTAGAGCTACGTTCAGTCCCCATCTCTCCATCATTCGTAATCAATTCCATCAAAACTGTTCACACTACTATCCGTGCATCCATCCGTCTAGCCAATGAGCTAAAACAACAATAAAAATTCGAAAGCGAGCCAATCACAAACAAGTTTATAAGAAAGTGGTTTATACAAACAAAATGGATGACCGTGTTGCTTGGGATTATGAATTGTTTAGCATTGGTAGCATATGCAAAGGCTAAAGGAATGGAAATAATCTCTTTAATGTGTACTACTGTCGAACTTATAATCATACTGTGCAGCCAAAAAGTTGCCATCATTAGAAAAAATGATATTATAACTACTGAATGAATTAAATTTAAATTCATCAAATGTTTCAAATGAATCAACTTTTATCTCTTCATTTAATGCTTCAACTTTTTTTGAAGGAAATGTATAAGTAGTTATGAATGCAATTTTGCTAGTTTCCCATGAGAGGAACAATATGCAGTTTTTTTCGATTTTGATTTGTAATTGAGTTAATTAGTGTTTGTTTGAATTTATTGTTTTATTTTAGATCAGAAAGGGAAAGATGAGCAACTTAGTGGTAGAATAATGGTCTTAAATATTTGCAAAAAGAAATCGATCGTGAAATTAATAAAGTAATTAGAAATTTACTATATGAATTAATTGCTGCAACTGTTTCCATATTCATTTTTCTGTTTTATCCCATAAGCAAGGATTTTCTTACACTGCCAAAATAATTCTTTCGATGTCCTCTGTGTTGGATATCCTTCCTCAAATGTGATTGGTTGATGGATTCTACAAAGACGGATAGAATTGACTTCTAGTTTATTCAATTTGAATCCGTCTCCATTCTTCCATTTGTCAGTGCCGAGTTTGCACAGTTTGGTAAAGACTTTATTGCGCAGACTCCCGGACAAAAATGGACTATAGTGGGAACCAACCATAAATGGCACGATATAATAAATGAAGTTACAGAAGATTACAATTACCGAAAATGTCCACACACTCAATTACTTTTTTATATTGAGCCCTATCTCAATATTTTGAGTACAGGTTTGTACAGGATAGTTATAAATTAATTAATCCTAATCACATCTCTCTGGAGTGGATTCTAATCAATATGTTATATTGAAATCTAATATATGCTAATTAGACCATGGAGTTGCTATTTCTGATGAAAAATAAAATTAACACAGAGACTCCTTTAAGTCAAACTACTAAGGAGGGCTCGGGTGAGCCGAAAGTGCACTTTAGTGAATCCGTTGGTTTTTTAACTTGTACGGATTGCGTTTACATCCTGCCAAAGTGAGCTGAAATTTTACTATTATTCTAGTATGTTAAAAATAAAATTGTTCAAATATTCACATCAATGGTGAAATTTATCCAAATAATTAACCCTTCTTTTGTTTTTTGTCATCATATGACACCAGTGTTCTTTCTATACTAATAATAATTGACGGGGCAAAAGAAATCCTTCCACATGCTGTCCATCCCTGAGGAGGATCAGCCAGATTTGGATGACGGGGATTGATGGGAGGGCCCGACTTCATGATCATGATAAATATTTTCAAGGGGGTGGGACTCAAGATTCAAACCCAGGTCCTCCAGAGTGGAAAGCCAAAGGGTTTCCATGTAGCCAATACAGCCGACAAAAATGGATCTTTATTTATAAATGTTACTTAAAATAAGTAACATTGTGTGCGCTGAGGAATGAAAAAGACCCACCTAAAAAATCGGAGCAAAAAAGGGGTGTACAGAATTCCCATTGAAGATTTAGAGTCGAATAGAAGATCGGCTTATGTAGGAGTGACTAGTAGAAAACTGAATAGGAGATTGGAAGAACATAAAAAATACATTGAGCAAGCAAGAACTTCCACCTCTCTTGCCCAGGAAGCATATAGTAAGAACATCAATATACTTTGGGATGAGGCCAAAATAATTAAGAATGTTCCGCACCATACACAGCCGATGATAACTGAATCCCTGGAAATTATCAGGAAAAAAAGCAAAGAAAACTTAATAAATGATAGACTCGCATGGGAGCCTTCAGAGGTTTGAAAGTATGCCTTATACAAAGAACATGTTAGCCAATGAATATTATTAATCCTTAATTGACAATATGGTGTGATCAATTTAATGAACTATCTTTTTTATTAGGCTTGATTGTTTTTTATTTTTATTATATTTTATTTTTTATTTTTATTGTAGTACGTAAAGAATTTTTAATCTTGTGTAGTTAATACCATGTGTTATATTATTTTGTCGGAGCTGCAAAATTTAAATTGTAATTAACTCTGTTCTAATGTTCTGTAGTTACCATAGTAACACCTGTTCTATTCTATTTTATTTCCATTGTAATTGGAATTTTATGCCTGACGATAGTTTAATAAACCGAAAACGTTAGCTAAGTTTATAATAAAAAATCTTTTTATACTGCAGTAAAGTGCTTTTTTGGTTCGTTTTTTGCTTAAATGTCTGAATTTTTGAAGCAGTTTTTATGTGTTTGAACTTTTGTTTATAATCTATTAAACTTATGTTAATAATAAAATATTTATTAATTTTGTAGCTTTTTTACCTCTATCGAATGTCGACACATACGAAAATGGCTTTTAAAATCTAAATCGCTGTATCTAAATTAAAATGATTGATTCATAATAATTTTTAACTAAAGTAAAGAACCGAATTCTTTATCTTTAAATATATTTATAAAAGCTTGTAATAGTAAACATTGTTTTGTTTCACTACTTAAATGAGTCATAATTTCAAATGCTATATCAATTTTCCAAATTTCCTGATTTAATATAGTTAAAATGACATTTTTCATTCTGTTGACCATTTTGACTAACTTAGAAAACCGTTCAATACAAATTAGCCTATTCTTAGTTCCACCCACTCAATCAGTTAGAATTTTAACTTAGCCGGCTGAGATACTGAACACGGCCCATGTCTCTCCATACAATTCTCATATTAAAATCTCCAGCCATAATCACTTGCTGTATTCCATGACTTTCATTTATCACATCATTCAATTTACACCAGAATTTATCTTTTTTCATTCTCATTTGTACCATCTACAGTTGCATACAGCACTATCAGAAAAACACTTTATATTCCTAATTTCATCCTTATCCATATTACTCTGTCATTCAGACATTTGTATTTTAACATTTTCTAATAATATAAGTGGCAGATCAAGCCAAGTGGAGACCCAAGCAATAAAAATTTTGGGGCCCTCAAAATCAGGTTAGGAAAAAAAGTTTCAATAAAATGCTCATTAAGTTATTAACAAAAAGAAATGTAATCAAAAATTTCATACCATAACACATTAAATAAATTTATTTAAAATTTTTATGTGAATTTCCATCTTGCTATATTTCTTGCAAATTTGTCAATTATTTTGGCAGTGTCAATTCAGTTTAAAATTTCCTGCTCTGTATACAAAATGGCCTTATTATTTAATCTTTCTTCTCCCATAGTATTCCTTAAATAATGTTTTACACTCTTTAAAACAGAAAATGGTTTTCTCCTGATGCATTAGGTAAGGAAATTGTTAAAAAAATTTTCAATAATATTTCAACATTCGGAAATGTGCAAGACATTTCTTTGGTGTCTCAATAAATGACTGGTGTAGTTTTTATTATATTCTTGTTTTCTTTTAGAAATATTAAAAACGGTCAAATTCATCTTCAAAAGTACAAACATCAATGTTGTTATGATATTTGGACAACAAAATATAATTATTTGATTTATACAAAAAAACTTAATTTTCCTCAAACCCTAATGAAAAGACATTTTAACACCTTGGGGGCCTTTGGTATTGCAGGGCTCTATGCGGCCACTTACTCCACTTACTGCTTAATCCACCACTGAACAACAGAAATAAACATTCCATTATTGAAATTTTACTTATTGTTTAAAAATTATAAAATTTTCACCAAATGTTGCCTTAAACTTATATAATTCTCAAAAATCTTCATTCTGATAATTATTGGTAAAAATATATTCAATTTTCAAGATGTTAGATTGATGATTTTAAATAAAAACACAGCACTTCTTGCAGTAAAGTATCAAACTAAATTTATTAGCTTAAATACATGCAAATGCTTTCGATGTGCTACACATCCTCTTCAGGCATGTAAAGACATTAATAGAACCGGGACACTATTTTACACAGCGTTGCCAAAACAACCTTGACGTTTCAAGCTATAGATCACTTCTACACATCAACCAAACCCCTCTCACAAATGACAAGAAAACAGTTGAAATTTAAAACTGACATATTAATTTAAAGAACACCACATCCTTTTACAACCACAGATTCATCCAAAAACATTCAAACACGGACAAAAGTAAGTACATTTAAGTAAAACGAAACAATAAAAGAATTAAAGATTACCATAAAGAACATTATTAACCTAGCCTAATTATAAAAGTCCTATAATAAACACTTAAACTTTTAGCACACTCGTCTTCAAATTGGTGATGGCAGTATTTCCAAGCTGGGGGAGGTTCCCAAGCTACTCTATCATTAATCACCTTTCTTCTACTGACCTCTTTAATATTTCAATGGATTCCGCCACTAGCAGCTGCATGCGGTCCAGCACCGGCCTAATTTGCTTAACACCCTCCCAATCTATGCAGATGTCCTTCTCATAAGCCTCTACCGCCAACGCAGTGCTAAGCCTTGCTTGCTCTATGTCCCTCTTGTGCTCCACCAAACGTTTCGCAATTGACCTCGAAGTGACCCCAATATACGCAGAAACTTCATTCGTACTGTTATCCTTTACCGGTATAAACAGGTAGTTGGAGTACCGATAGGTAGCCCAATGGCCGGTACATTGGCTGAGATTGTTCTTAGAACAGTAGAAGAGCAGAAGTTGTGTTTGTTCCGGCAGGAAATGGCGTTGTACGTTAGATACATTGACGATATACTGGTAGTTTGGAACGGTAACCAGAAAATAGATGAGTTTACTCAGGTCTTTATGCTGGTGAATTACGGCCTCAAGTTGAATGAGGAGCAACTTAGTGATAGTTGTGTTCATTTTTTAGATCTGCAAATTTTTTTTGAAAGAAGGAAGAATAAGTATGAGCGTTTATCGGAAGCCTACATATAGAGCTATACTGATACCGGAATGGTCGAATGACCCGAGTAATTATAAGAAGGCGGGCTTTCGAAGTTTTTATAAAAGGGCGTTGACGTATTGTAATAATAAAAAGGACCTAAATAAAGAATTAAAGTATATTATGAGTATAGGTAAACGGCACGGTTATGGCAGGTTTTTTCTTATGAAAGTTCTCAGTGAGGTAAAGAAGAGCCTGAGGAAAGAGGAAGAAGCTAAAAGGTAGAAACTAGGCTTCTTACCAATCCCTTACCACTTGGGAAATCTGAAAATGGTCCGAAAAGTGGCTAAAAGGAGTAAGAAAAGGATAGCGCCAAGGAGAAATCCTACTCTATTTAGTGTCCTACGGAATGAGAAGGACCCGCTGAAACATAGTGAGAAGAAGGGTGTTTATAGGATATGGTAAAGGATAACAGTACGAATGAAGTTTCTGCGTATATTGGGGTCACTTCAAGGTCAATTGCGAAACGTTTGGTGGAGCACAAGAGGGACATAGAGCAAGCAAAGCTTAGCACTGCATTGGCGGTAGAGGCTTATGAGAAGGACATCTGCATAGATTGGGAGGGTGTTAAGCAAATTAGGCTGGTGCTGGACCGCACGCAGCTGTAGTGGCGGAATCCATTGAAATATTAAAGAGGTCAGTAGAAGAAAAGGTGATTAATGATAGAGTAGCCTGGGAATCTCCCCCAGCTTGGAAATATGCCATCACCAATTTGAAGACGAGTGTGCTAAAAGTTTAAGTGTTTAGTATAGGACTTTTATAATTAGGCTAGGTTAATAATGTTCTTATGGTAATCTTTAATTCTTTTATTGTTTCGTTTTACTTAAATGTACTTACTTTTGTCCGTGTTTGAATGTTTTTGGATGAATCTGTGGTTGTAAAAGGATGTGGGGTTCTTTAAATTAATATGTCGGTTTTAAATTTCAACTGTTTTCTTGTCATTTATGAGAGGGGTTAGGTTGATGCGTAGAAGTGATCTATAGCTTAAAACATCAAGGTTGTTTTGGCAATGCTGTGTAAAATAGCGTCCCAGTTCTATTAATGTCTTTACGAGCCTGAAGAGGATGTTTAGCACATCAAAAATATTCGCTTGTACTAAGCTAATAAATTTAGTTTGATACTTTACTGCAAGAAGTGCTGTGTTTTTTATTTAAGTAGTTTAGTTAAAGCAGTTTAATTATATTGTTAGTTGATGATTTTAATTCTATTTGTTAAAAGTTCATTAATTACAGATTTTATTTTGGCAATTATTATAATAAATTGTGGCAACAGAACAACAATTTATCATCAAATTTATATATCAGTAAAAAATATATTAAGAGATTTACACATCTGGAACAGTGTAAATTTAAAAACTAGCATAAGCCTGCAAAAATTACTTCATTTGAAAAACGTTTTCAACTCTCATCTGGAGCCATCATCAGGCCTAATGCAAACCATTACAAGATAAATTTAAATTTATAAGGAATAGATTTTTACCTTCGCTGTTTATACTGTATATCTACAATGAAAAAATGATGTTATGATACATTAACATACAATTGCAAACACACATCAATGAGGGTATTTTAAATGGAGTTGATATTTGACTCGAATTTTAACTAACTAAAACATGTAATAGATATTTAAAAAGGTTTCAATCAATATTATTAAAATTTGACTATGAAAAATGCACAATCAAAAAGTTCTTCCAATATATACATTAGTGTAAAAAGGTTAAGTTTGAAATACATAAATGTAATATAATATTGTATATATCTAAGATTACTATAATAATAAATAAT